>JAECUM010029555.1:0-51401 GCA_016617855.1 Megalonaias nervosa
GTTTAATTGTATGACTGGTCTCCATATCCTCTGAGGTCTCAGTTTAATTGTATGACTGGTCTCCATATCCTCTGAGGTATCAGTTTAATTGTGTGACTGGTCTCCATATCCTCTGAGGTATCGGGTTAATTGTATGACTGGTCTCCATATCCTCTGAGGTATCGGGTTAATTGTATGACTGGTCTCCATATCCTCTGAGGTATCAGTTTAATTGTATGACTGGTCTCCATATCCTCTGAGGTATCAGTTTATTTGTATGACTGGTCTCCATATCCTCTGAGGTATCGGGTTAATTGTATGACTGGTCTCCATATCCTTTGAGATATCAGTTTAATTGTATGACAAGGTCTCCATATCATTTGAGATATCAGTTTGATTGTATGACTGGTCTCCATATCCTTTGAGATATCAGTTTAATTTTATGACAAGGTCTCCATAGCCTTTGAGATATCAGTTTGATTGTATGACTGATCTCCATATCATTTGAGATGTCAGTTTGATTGTATGACTGGTTTCCAGATCCTCTGAGGTATCGGGTTAATTGTATGACTGGTCTCCATATCCTCTGAGGTATCAGTTTAATTGTATGACTGGTCTCCATATCCTCTGAGGTATCAGTTTAATTGTATGACTGGTCTCCATATCCTCTGAGGTATCAGTTTAATTGTATGACTGGTCTCCATATCCTCTGAGGTATCAGTTTAATTGTATGACTGGTCTCCATATCCTCTGAGGTATCAGTTTAATTGTATGACTGGTCTCCATATCCTCTGAGGTCTCAGTTTAATTGTATGACTGGTCTCCATATCCTCTGAGGTATTGGGTTAATTGTATGACTGGTCTCCATATCCTCTGAGGTATTGGGTTAATTGTATGACTGGTCCTCATATTGAGATGCCAAAGAGGGACAGTTGCATTTGATACTATCTGTTTTTGATTAGTTCACAAGTTCTTCTTTGCTGCATATGGGTCACTATATAAGTTTGGATCAGTCAAGGCTGACATAAAGTTTGCGTGTACTTATCACGTGTATGAATGTATAGAGACAAATGGTATTAGCTGCATATCTAAATTATTATAATAAAACTTTTCAGTAAAGCATGTATAGCTGTGTGTTTGTGTGTGACAAAGGGATGTATCTGATATTGTCGAGTAAGTTATAAAAGTTTGGAAAATAAATTATTTGTAACATTGCCAAAAAGTGCATGCGGAAATCTGGCCTATACAGATATGGTGTTATACAATATACAACATCTCCTTAGCACAAGTAGCCAAAGACGATATATAAATCATATATACTCACTTATAAGTCAAATCCAACTGCAAGCTGCACTGTCCTGGATCTGCCATTGCATAATGCTCTGGTAGATCGGGGTCTATGGAGTTTGTAAGGACTTTTCAGTAGAACAAACATCGTAGACTATAGATTTGGGTCTGTGTTGCTTATACACAAGCATATTTGCTATTCCTACTAAGGAATAACTCTTGACCTCCCAATGAAAAATGTGTAATTGGTGAAATTATAACTTATTGTAAAAACATTAAATTTTATACCCATGAAACTTTTTCTTGTTGCAGATGTTACTAGAAAAACTCAATGGAACAAAGCCAGTCCTTGCTGATTCTTCAACAATCGCTGCGTTAAGTGCAGAACAAAATATCACAGACTCTGGTAATGGTTTATTTTCATTTCATGGTATCATATAAAAAAAAATTTCAGTCCATCACCATCTGTCAGTTTACATATGAGTGTTTCTGTCAAGTAATCATCTAGTGTAATTAGCTCACCATGCCATAAGACCAAGTGAACTTTTGGTGTGGTCCTGTATCTGTCATGTGTTTTATGTCAATAATTGCTATTTAAAACTTTTTGACAAATACAACTGGACTAATTTTGACTAAATTTGGCACAGTGCATTCTGGCATCTAGGGCTTTCAAATTTGTACAGAGATGACAATCCACCCATCAAATCTAGTTGCTGAACAAAATTTAGATAAAATTTGATTGAAAGCATTCTGACTTAATACCCTTTCAGGTTTGTACAAATGATGATGGTCCGCCTTCAGATGTGGCTGCAGTTACTAAAAATAGAAAAGCCACTGTTACTAAAATATAAAAACACTTTAAATGGCTTAGCTACAAATGTTGAATAGATTTGACCAAGCTTCACAGAAAGCATGAAAACCTTTTCAGTTTGTATAACTGACGCTGAACTATCACCAAATATGGCTACCAAAATTAGAAAAGCATAACAAAACTTCTTCTATGAAAGAACTTAACAGAATTTGACCAAATTTGAGAAGTAAGCATCTAGGCATGAGGGCTTTAAGTTTATACAACAGATGCTGATCTACATTCAAATATGGCCACCATTACTAAAATCTCCTTGACCATCCAAAATGAGTGAACAGAATATGTTTACATTTGACAGAAAGCATCCTGGCATGTTATATTATGATTGTGTCCATCCATACAATTCATTTCCACACAGACCACTCTGGTGGCCTAGTGGTTAGAGCATCTGCCTTGGATGCGGAAGTTAGTGGGTTTTGGCCCCAGCTGAGTCATACCAAAGACTTATATATTAAATGGTACTAACAGCTGACTCACTAGGCACTCAGCATCAAGAGGTTAGTGTTAGGACTGGTTGGCCTGGTGTCAAGATAATGTGACTGGGTGGGACATCATGCTATGCCCCAGTGCTAGATATCACTATAAACTGCCACACTGCAGACATAATGATATGAATGAAAAATTTTTAAAGCTATGTTAAAAATCAAAATCATACACACACACACACACACACATTTCCACACAGCAACTCGGTTGTCCACCAGCTGCAGTTACCAAACATTGTGGATGGCTTGCACTTGAGGTGAGGAAAAAAAACCTGTCAGTTTTGGGGGTCAAAGGTCAAGGCCACCATAGAAGTAAAATGGTTTCTGCACAAAACTTATTGTCCACAATCTACATTTACCAAATGGACCTCTTCGTTGGCGTAAGTGGTTAGAGTCTCCACCTTGGATGTGGGAGGTTGTGGGTTTGAACCCCAGCCGGGTCATAATAAAGACTTATAAAAATGGTATTGCAAATGCCTCACATGTTGTCCAGCACTAAGAGGTTATTGTTGGGACTGGTTGGCCTGGTGTCAGGATAATATGATTGGGTGGGACATGATGCCACATGTCTGTGGCATGATGCCCCAGTGGTAGACATCACTATAAACTGCCACACTGCAGACATCGTAGCAATATAACTGAAAATTTTTTAAAGCTACATTAAAAATCCAAATCACACACACATTTCCAAAACAAGGCGAAAAGCTTGCACTTGGAGCATGGAAGAATTCTATTGATTTTGGTTTCAAAATGTCAGAGGTTATTATGACTGAAAAGAAAATTAGTTTCTGCAGAGTACTTTTAGTTATGCATCAGATACGTGGACCAAACTGTGTGGTTGTTTTGTACTTGGAATTACAAAGAATCCCATTGATGTAGAAGTCAAGAGGTGAAGGTCAGTGTGACTGAAAGAAGAAAAATGGTTTCTGCACAATAACATTAGTTTTATATCACAGATCTGGCCCAAACTTTGTGGATAGCTTGCTCTTTTGAAAATGAAGAAGCACTTTGATTTAGGTTCCAAAAAGTCAACATCACTGATTGACAGATTGTAAGGAGAAAAATGGTTTCTGGACATAAATTTATTTATCGAGCTTGTATCTTCACTGCAGTTGGAGAATGACTTACACACTTCATAAGAATGAAGTTGTTTGAAGTTTTGTCAACAGCATATAGAGTGTCAAGGTGACTGACAATTATGACTCTGTGGTCACAGACAAAGTAACAAAAAGAAGCAAAACCACCAAGTTTTGTAAAACTTAACAAAGAATTTAGTTATCATAGTCATAAATGAAAATGTGAGAGGAACTTACAGTATTATGCTGTGAATCCAGAATAATCCTCACAAAGTTCTATGACAGTCCTAAATGATTGAAAAGTTCTGTATAAATTTAAAACCAGATGTGTACTGGTCCACCAAGAATCGTGACATTGTCAAGATGGGATCTTCCAGAACTCCTTTGAATAATTCACAACAGTTCCAGAATAACATTATATTCCAAATAATGAGCACTTTCTATTTCCACTGAACAGTCCAAGCAAATGTTTTTCCTCTCAAATACTATCTAAGTACAACATAAAACATGTCAGCAGCCTTACAACAGGAACAAAAGAAATGAGAATGACTCCATAACTCGAATGAAACTGATTTCTCAGTTCTCTTTTTATATACACTGTCTATTGCGACTCTGTTTCACAGTAGACACCAGGTGACAGAACTTACTACTCATTTTTCGTCAAACTGGCATAATCATACGACAAAGCCCAACCAATGGGAAGTTGCTGAATCCTTCCGGAAATGTCAAAACCCCATCAGTCAATGGGAAATTAACCCATAGGTTCTTTTAAGTCTTATTATTTGGATTATTATTAAAAATTGTTAACATATACATAAGCATCTGTTTATAGATCCTGTGTAATACTATGCTTTTATCTGACTCCAGTCACAGATGCAAAATCTAACTAAAGATATTCTGTATAATTTACAACCAGGAATAAAATTATAAAAATTAGATAAAATCATGTACCAGAAGTTACAAAAAATATAGATATATATAACAGGATAGAATGAAGAAAAAAAGTTTTTGCATGATAACTTTATTTTTAGACCATGTACTATGACCATAGTTTGTGGAGGGCTGGCACTTAAGGTATGGGCAAGGCTTATTAATTTCAGACTGAACATGTTACAGATGGTTTGGAATATGGGTTTATATCCTCAATATCTTTCACAAGTTCAGTAGTGAGCAAGAACAGCTAATATTAATGAGATGATCATGCATCGAATTGGTTGAGAACGTTTCCATTCTGTAGACCATTTTTCTGATCCAGTTTGGATGAGATTATGGACTTGTTTTATCATAATAATGATCAAGATCATTCTATAATGAGGTAATCTTACTTCTGGTTGACTGAACTTGTCACCATTCATCCAGTTTAATTTATGATCAGATTTTGATGAAAGTTGTTAAATAGCCTTATATCATTAAGCTGCTGGATGAGTTTGATTGTGATCAAAATCTATGCATATTTACAATACTAAACTTGCTACTATTCTGGAGACTGAGCTTAAATTAGACTGATGGGTTTTAGACAAGTTCAATAGCCAGTAACATCTTTCCATATTAATGAGGTGTTCTTGAATCAGTTAAGTTGGATAGTTCTTGAGAGGCCATATTTCCTATCTGATTCTGATAAACTTGGTACATAGGTTTACCATATATACTTGGTTATAAATCAATTTAACTAAAAGTCAACCCATCTTTTTAGAGTTACAAAAAGCCAATTTCTCTTTGACTCCTGTGAGTCAAGGTGTATTTTGCAAGTCAGATCCATCAGAAGGGGGTACATGTCATCACTGAATCAGAGTTACACTCTGGAAAAATAAACAAGCTAGATAGATAGCATCTTCACTAGCCAAGGTTCCGATAACCCTATCTACACCTTGGCAGATCGAACAGCTGTATCAGTGCTTTGTCCTAGCAGCATCTATTGAATTTTATGTGTTGCCTCCCATAGTATGTAACGCCAATTAGCCAATAGCATAGTTCATTGTACATCGGCCAAAAACAGTGGTAGCAATTGACCTAAAAAGGATACTTTGTAAGTTTAGCATCAAAAGTATGGCTATGTACCAGAGGGAAGCCATTACAGGTCTATTTGAGTGAAAGATATTTGTGCAAACATGGACTGGCACTGGAAAAGTGCTTATTTATCAGTCCATTCAAGTTGTTCCATTGTCTCGATCACGTAGGAACAATGTTCAGATTTGAACAACTTAATTTTGATTTGATGCGGTGCATTAAATGAAATTCACAGACCTGAAGCACAGAAATATCTGCTCAATATGCCACAGTGTAGATAGGGTTATCAGAACCTTGGCTAGCGAGGATGGATAGATAGATATAAAAAAAAACTCAGAACCAATGTAAAATAGATTTATATTATTTGCTGGGAACATATCACAGATAACTTGACAACTTATGATTTGTCCTAATTAAATCCATTAAAATCCATAATGCTTGAGATTTTATATCCATTATATGATAAATCCATGAATTTAATATACCGTATTTACCGTATATGTTGGGACATCTTATTTGTTTGGATACCATAAATTCATTTTAAAAGTAATTTTTTAGTGCACTGGGACAGATCATATTTTCGAGTCATAAGTTGTGGGACACCTTTTAAATCATTCAAAACTTACATGTTGAAAAATGCACTCCAACTGAAATTTTATTTTAAAAAACATAAAACTGTGTACTTGAGATAAAACTCTTTAATCCACTGCAGCATTATCTCATGAACACAACTTTTCTTCTGCACAAGTACGATCCATTCTTTCAGTGCATAAATATTCTTTTTAGCTTTCTCATACCATGAAAAATTATCATTAGAGGCAACACATCACCTGAAGTGGAAACTGCAACAACTAAAGTCAGATTTTTTTTTCAAATCTGCACCAGTTGTGCTTATTCTCACACTTTTGACCCCTATCTTTTCATCATCCGTCCAGGAATGAGATCAAAGTACAATAGAATTTCATCCATGTTAATGATAATATTGTCGACGAAATCATCTGCTTCTCTTCTGGCCTTCATGAATTCATCAAATGATTTTTTTTTTTCTCCAGATCTTCTTGGCAACACTGGGTCATTGATGTCCATGCACAAAGCACTATATTGTGTCACTTTAAAAATTGTACCATTGTTTCAATTTATTTTCAAAATTCACATGAATACCAGTGAAAAATTAGCGTCCATATCTTGGCCATCTTCATACATTAAAACAAAAAACAAATCAGCACACTTAAAAGTCTCCAAAGTTGGCTTCCGAGGTCGGCTTGCTTTGTAATAAAAATAACCTTTGTCTTTGATGTCCTGTTGGTAAGTTCAAAGAATGAGCTTACTACTCACTGCCAGTTGTGTTTATTCACCACCCGGGCTTCTGAGTGCTTGGCATCTGTAGTTATAATTAATACAAACGGGCATTGATTTCTGTGGGTAAATAGTATACACAGTGATAATTTTTACTTTAATGATACTTTCGTAACCCATGCTAGTGAAAAGATTGTCACTTGTACTCAAGTGAATGTGTTTTCAACTAAAGATTTTTATTTGTGAGATACTGTCATATAGTTGACCTGGATATAATTCAGTCTTGGTTATCTTGCACCTAACACTGTGTCAAGCGTGAATGACAGTTGTCATCAAGATATCAGTTGATTATTTCCCTTTCATTTGCAATTTTGTTTCTCAATGTTTGTGTCAATGAACAACGTGTCGTGTGTTATCGGACATAAGCGATACACACTACAGTATGGAAGCCTATGCTACATATACAGAGTTCATGGATATATTTTATTCTTTAATGCTCATGGTGAAAAAAAGGAATAAATTATAACAATACAAGGTTGTTTCTTTTTTTTTTCATCAAATGAGTGTTTTATCTATTTTATTGCAACATGCAGTTGGGGGCTGGGGGCACAAATTGAATACAAATTATTTCGTTTCTTAAGTCTTGGGACATATGACCAAGGTGAAAAGAGTTTCACTGTAAGTTCTGGGACAGGAAAAAAAAAATTAATATTTTTGCGTGTCCCAGTATAAATGGTAAATACAGTAGATCACATGCTGGTATAAAATAGTTCAAAATTTTCTGATTCACAATATTCCATAATGTTAATCGTATAAATAAACGATGAAAGTTAAGTCCAAATTTATTTTGTAGTCATTGTATCCTATAAAAATCCTATCTAATGTCATCTGGTACAAAGTCCAAGAATTGATCTTCATTGTCTGATGAACTTCTGAAATCCTTCCATTGTCATCTAGTAAATCAATGTGTTCTAGTCATCATAAATATTGTCTGACTCTGTTTCCTTGGCTTCACTGTGGGTACTTATGTATAGACCGAGCTTGGACCCTGTAAGTAACACTTTGATTATACAGTGTATGAAATCTATTAAAGGTTGCAACTGAACACGCATCAGTTGCGCAGGAAGATCATGGGGAGTTCAAATAACCACCCTGTTATTTGGCAAACTCCCAGCTCAATCAAAGAGTTGTCATGTGGGAAATTAAAAAGGTGCTGCCTTTACAAGCTAAAAGGTATTAAGGTTGAACATTCACTGGAAGGTGTAGGACTCTACTTTGCACTGAAAAAGTACATGTGCTAAATTCGAGACTCAATTTAAAGGATTGTCAACTTGAAAACAAGTGAGTGCTGCCTTTACAAACCAAGGGCTTATTGAGTCATATGCACTGGCAGAAAGCATGTGAAATATCACATGGGAATTAAAACTGTAATTTATGTCAAAGGAAAATACAACTTAAATCAAAACCGTTATTGCATCAAACTCCATGTTTATACAGCAAAAAAATATTAATTAAAATACAGGTTGTTAGGACTTGCTTGAAAATAGAAGCAGTATAAATGCTAGTAAATACCCATGGTAAACAACATTGATGGACACTTCACTTTGCACTGTGTAGTATTTAACTTACCTGTAATATTTTCAAATCCAAATAAGTGTAGATACAAGTAGTGTGTAATGAATACCATCATGAAATGGATAAATACAGTACATACTATATATGCATTTCTGAATGGGAATAATGCATAGAAACATAAAAATATTTGAATTCACCGTATTTGTTTTCTACTGCAAACATGTCGAGTTTCCAACATTACCTGTAGATTATTGATTTTTTGGGGTCTGTCATGCTTATAAAGATGACCCCTATTCTGCATGAATCAAATTTTCAGTAATAAAGGTTAACATATAAGTGAGTATATACAGTACATCATCAATAACTTTTGAAATAATTTTTTTCATACTGTTGCAAAATAGGTAAAATCTGTGATATAAAGATAGGGAGATAATTAACATCAGGTTATATTCTTATAATGATACTATGTAAGCCTATTTGGTGGAATGGTAACTGTTATGTGAGTAGGCAAGTGATGTCAGACTCACTTAGGGCTCGGGTTTCTTTTTCTTTTCCAGGTGTGCCAGGTGACTCAGGAGTAGATAGAGTTGAGGCCAACAACCCTGAGAAGACTGGTGCCCTGGGATATGCATACAATCGGACCTTCTTAAACACTTTCCATCAGTTTGTTGATGTCTGTTTAGAAAAAAATCCTGAGAGCAGGTATAAATTTCCAGTATTAAGAGGGTTTCAGCAGCAAATCAGTGAAATGTGTGACCAGTTTTATGTGCATACCATAAGAGAGAGTGTATTACGTTATGATGTTGTCCAGCTGTCCTTCTGTTACCAGTTTTGTTTCTGCACAATAATTTCAGTTCTCCACCACCTATAGTTACCAAACATTTTGGATGGTTTGCACCTGGATTTAGAGCCAGGAAGAAGCCAGTAAATTTTTGGAGTCAAAAGAGGTCAAAAGTTTGTGATACTGTAATTGAAGAAGGAGAAATTATTCCTTGCATAACATTTATTCTACATCACAGACCAGGATCTATCAATTTTGGGGTCAAAAAGCCAAAGGTCAAGGTCACAGTAGTTGAAAGAGGAAAATGGTTCTGTACAATAACAATAATTCTATATCACAGACCTGGTCTAAACTTTGTGTGTGGATGGCTTGCACTTCAGTTAGGACAAAGTATCTTATTTTGTGGCTCAAAGGTCAAGGTCACTGAAAGAAGAAATGGTTTTGCATAATAATTTTAGTTCTAGACCATAAATCTGGACCAAATTTTGTGGAGGAATTGCACCTAATGTATGGAATATACCTATTGATTTGAGGTTCAAAAGGTCACAGGTCAGGGCCATTGTGGCTCTTAGATATATGGATTTTGTAGAATAACTTTTGTTCATGCTTAAGTTCTTGACCAGACTTTGTGGATGGCTTGTATATATATATATATATATATATATATATATATATATATATATATATATATAAATGCAAATTCAGTGGTCTAACAGAAGTCACTCTCATGGTGAGTTTGAAGAAAACGATGGTTTCTGCACATTAACTTTAGTTTAAGATGGCATACTTTGACCAAAGGCCCAGGCCAATGAGACTTTTAGTTCAATAATCTCCTGACTTGGTCATGCCCTACTAGTGCCTGCATAGAGAACAATTCAGCACAGAATGGGTATATACTGTTCAGTGATAAATTAGTCTGAAGAATCCTGCATTGCAAGTTTAATCACACTGGAGATGATTCAGATAATTTACATCCAGAATTCATTTGAAAATTTTAGTGAGTTTTATGTATGTGGTAGATAAGTACAAATGAAGGGTGGACAAACTTGAGGCATTATTTTGATTTAACCCACCTTATTGTCTCATCTTCATAAACATAGTGAGATATTGTGGTTGTTTTTCTGGTGGTGGCATCAACAATGTTACTATATAGTGTTTCAGTTTTGAAGTGATTTGACAAGCATATGGACAAAGGTGGGTTCACTTGAACATTTTGAAAGTTTACATAGGATTTTAAGAGGCTTTAGCCCTGGATAAGACATTTTTTGCAATTTTATGAATGTTTCACATCTGAATTTTTATGCCATCTTACAGTTTAGTTATCTTGATTTGGTCCTGTCTATTTATGTACCCATCCTAGGAAACCTGTTAGAATGTTTAAGCAAAATCCATGTTCATTTCCTATGTTAGAGACCAGATTATATTGTTCAGCACCTTGAAATATTTCATTATTTTTATATTTATCCTTGTGTCTATCCATCCCGCCTTCCATCTGGCACTTGTTATACAATTTACCTCCTGTTCTGAATATGATGTAACCAAAATGCTTCTGTTTCACCCAAAGCTCCATTCCCAGATTCATGACCCATTGTAAGGCAAATGGGTCAAGAAATGAGACAATTCCACATTACTTTTTGGTTGAGATTTTTAAATCACATATATTTCAGTAACTTCCCACCCATTTCTCTTCCTGTTAGAAATATATGTGTAGCATCACACACTTATCTGAGGCATGCATGCCCTATCTAGGGGTCATGTGGTCAAGGTGTATGACTCTTTCCTTTTCTCACATCATGTCATCTTGCAAGACCAGGACACTGTGTTTGAAGCATCAAAATATACTTGTTAAATGTGATCACTTCATATTACTACTGTGTGATATACACAGAGTATTTTTTTCTTTTCCTACGTTAATACCGGATATATTTCATGGGCACAAGACATACCCACACCCCCTTTTCATAAATTCACCACACTTTCATAGCCAGATCATATAAATATCTGTGACTTAAGAAAGCGATAGAATTGGGCTGACATATTTTGTCACAGTAAATTACAGATTTTTTTTCATTTTATAAACTATTTGATCCTAGCTGAAAACAATGCAAGTCCAATTCAGCAATGTGTCACAATGGGGTTTTGTCATCGTTGTCAAGGAAGGGGAAATAACTTCAGTGAGATGCTTACAGTGTCTGGTTAAATTTCATGATCTAAGACTAATTTCCAAGTCTGAAATATAAAGCAGTTTCTATTTATTTGTTCTAGCTCACAAGTTACTCTTTTTTTTGTTGTTGTTGTTACAGGTACAACTTTTTTAGGCACACACAGTCAAGCATTGCATTGCATGATAGGAAATCTTGTATTTTCTCATGTGAAAATATAAGGATATATTTTTCACATGTGAAAATATAAATATATATTTTTCACATGTGGAAAGAGGCATGTGAAAAAATATGATAATTATTTAGCCAATATTTCACAAATAAGTATATAATAAATGTTTTTATTTTCATGATTTTCATCATGTAGTGAATTTAATCTTGTATTTGAGTGCATTTCTTGAAAATTTGTTGAAAGTTTTGAATGATTAGGATCTTGTTCTCATTTAGGCTTCCAAAAATATAAATTGTTAATTGACAGTTCATTTTATATATTCCATCTTGAATGAAGACTAATGGAAAGCCTTATACATACTGGTTTCATTATTTTAAGACCAAATACTGCCAGTGCACTGAATCATCCCTTTTTCAAGCATTTGAGAAGAAAGACTACAGAGGCCCTGCCAGCCCTACTCCATCCTGTCACCCCACTTTCAGATGTACATGTTTCCAAGTTGCCCAAAGGTTGGTATAACAGACATGCATTTGTTAGTCCCAAGTGGGGCGACCCTTCATGAAAATGTAAATTTTTGGCCATGTTCATTGTATGTGCAATGGAGTCAATATGTCTTGCTTGCAGATATGGTCAAAGTATCACCGCAGTACTTTATATTCAAGATTTAGTCACACTGCCATACCTCATTTTAACAAACAGACAAGACCCAATCAGCTACTGGAATGAAATCTTAGACTGCCAGATAACTTTGGTATACTTTCACAGTAAAATTATTATAATTCAAAAACACATTGCTTAAATATTCACAAATGCTTATGGGACTTGTTTTGTTCAATTGTAGAACAATCAATGATCTGCAGCTTAGGCAAACTCAGAAAAAGCAAATTTTTCAAATACAACACCTCACATTTTCAAACTTCTGTACTTGAGACCAGTTTTCTTTTGTTTGAATAGACTCGTTTACCAATGTCATATACACTTGCTATCAAGAAATGTGTTTTTGGTACACTGTGAAATGGCATCCTCAAACTGAATAAATCACATTCGCATGTCAAGTGATTGAAAAAAGAAAGAAATAACGAACGAATAGAGATTTATAAGTGTGATTGACAGATTATGTCTGGGAGCTTTAAGTTGAGTTACGGTAATGAATTTTTGCAAGTAGTCAAGAAAACCTGTTCAAGATTCTGCTCATGTTATTGTGTCAAACATGTATTTATTATATATACTTATAAATATTTAAGGATTGGCCTTGTTCTTTTCTTAACAGCTGAATTATTCAGATAAAAAAAATTAATTTTTTAATTAATTTCTTTATCAAACTGTTCTTGGCCATATGTTGATGATTCAAAGATATTTTTTGGAAGATAAAGACAAAACTGTCAGGAGTTGTATCAGAAGCAGATAGTTACACAAAATGGATAAATTTAAGTCTGCCAAATGCCCTGCAGCCCACCTCCCCAAAACTGATTAAATTTACCTATAAGTATTCATTTACAGTGTAAAATACAGTTTGTATGAGAGTCAAAATATGAAACTTTTAACCTGTAAGCTATCTTCTTTCATCCTTCTTCCAATAGGATATTTGTTTTGTTTGTGGCAAATTACTGTTAATTTACCGTTATGCCTATGACCATAACAGTTTATACGGAAATCAGAAAAAAGCACCTAGTTCATGTCCATAATACACAGCTGCACCTGCTAGTATGGTGCAATTGGAGAAGGCTAGATTCAGAATGCAAGAGTTCTAACTGAAACGGGGGCCAAACTTTGCCCAATTTGTCAGAAAATGTCTCAACTTGAACTTGTTGATCATTTCAGTGAAAGCCTCATACTGTTTTCAGTCCATGAAGTCTGTCAAAAGTTATTGAGGGCAAAATTAATTAGTGATGGGTGGCAAAATTCAAAGTCTGAACTTTTGTCAGAAAATATTTAAAATCAATCTTGTCTTTGGTCTTCTCAGCATAAAGCCACCCACATAATTTGGTTTCACTCCATGAAGTCTGTCAATCAAAAGTTCTAATTTAAATGCAGAAACCAAATTTATGACAACCAGGTAAAATTCTAAATCAAACAGGGGGCATAACTCAGTTTTCTCTGATAAATGTTGAAAATCAGACTGGGCCTGTCTTCTCAGTATAAAGCTTTACAGCAGATTTGATTTCTATCAGTGAATTCCTTCAAAATGTATTGGGCAGAAATGAAATTCATGACATGGGACAGGCACAACAGCATGAGATGGATGGACATAGGTAATACTATGTGCCCTACCATAGAAAATTATATTAAACAAGTGTATTGGTGTGGAATAAAGAAATGCCACCCTGGATTCAGAATTTGTTAGTAAAAATTTGCTGAGCCCTGCTCATTGTCAAATATTCTTACGTCATGGATAGGATTTATCTGTCTCTTCCCAATACACAATTCATTACACCCATCTAAAAAGAAAGTTATATTAGGTGAGATATTATTGTTCAGGTTTCAACTATATGTTCTGCTTTAATCTAAAGGGAAATTTTAAAATGGCTTTACTTCCTCTCAGCCACTGGTTTTGCCTGTCAGAAGAGTTTGCCAATAGATGCATGGTGGAAGATTCCAATGCCAGAACACATAAAAAAAAACTTAACAGGTCATTATAGCAAACAAGTTCAGTGGAGGTGGGGATGAGGTAAATTAGTGCCATTCAAGCCAGGTGAAAAAAGTACATTGAGAGTAATGTTGAAAATATGTGTGCCCTGGCCATATAATTTGAAGGTACACAGTGTTCCATGAATGTATGTGATAAAGAATTTCATTTGTTCTTGGTACTCAGTAACTTTTAGAAGAACTTAATTAATTTAATTTAAACTAATTTAAATTAATTTAAATAAAATTGGCATAGAACTAAATATTAAGAAGACCTAGGTTAAGATTGATTTTTTCAGTTTCCATCAAACTTTGACTTGAGTTATGGCCCCTGTATACACAGAACTTTTCACAAATTTCACTTTTTGGATTGGGTTCACCCATCTAGACATTTCTGGTTTTCTCCTGCCTTTTGATGTAGATTAGTATTTGAAAATTAAACTAAATATACAACCCTTGTCTGTCCATCTATTCATCAAACCAAGATTTGCATTCAGGTCAGTTTTCAGTGGTTGAGCATTCATGTATTTTGAATACATTTCTTTATTTATTTCCGATGTTTGTTTGTTTTTTTCAGAAGACCCTACAGTTGATGACCTTGGAAGAGATTTTGAAGATCTTGATATGGCAGTTGATTGGGATTTTTGATTGTAGATGACAGGAAACATTAGATTACAGAAATACAGGAGACTTGATTTTTTTTTAACTTCAGCTGTGTTAAAATATCAGACCTTGTTAGATATATTTAATCTCAGTGTTTAAGTTTAGCCTTGCAAAGGCATTGTTTTTTAATGTTACTTTGTAATGCTGTTCCTTATCCTAATCGGAAAATCAGTTAAGGAATGCAAGCCACGTTGGGACTTTTATAGGATGAAATTAACCTGAACATGTCAAAACCCTGTGTTTCATCTTTTTGTCTTCTATTCTGTTTCTTTTCTTTTCTGCTTTTTCTTCTATCTGTGGATGGCACATGTATGTAAAAGAAAGATTTCTTAGTCTTTTAAGCACTTCTTACTTGCCTACTTAAATATCATTGATTTTCCAGCCATTTTCATTACACATTTTTTTAATGACACGCCAGACAATTCCTTGATGATAAACACTTGAAAAATATTAATTGATCAATATTATCCCAGATGGAGCCATTTTTCTCCATGGTTCAGTGATCTAGTGTTTTCCAAGCTTTGAGTCTGAGCTCAACATGCACTTGTGGGCATGTCTTTTTTAAACAAAACAGAAGGAAAGAAAAAACATAGAACTGTTTAGAATATTGCATCAGCTTTATTCAGGCTATAGCAGATTATTATTCATACTGTAGATCATGTAATCTTTTTTAAAATAATAAATTGGTAAAATCAAATCTGCCATGATTATCAGTCAATTAGATTATTTTATATACTGAAGTGGTTTGCCATCCTATGAGTGTAAATATATGTATTGGTGAAACATTTACAAAAGTTTGCAAAATGTATCAACTCATAATTAGTGATTGATTTACATTAGACAAATAAGGACTCAAAGATAGCATATCACACCATAATCTCAGTTGTTTTTTCTTCATTATTAGTATTATGCTGTATGTATATTATGGGTGTAATGATTGACCAGTGCATTGATGATCATGACATTTTGGTCATGATATGATATGTGATACACTTGTTCCTTATTATGATACATCCAAACCAAGAGCAAACCTTTAAAAAAATAGATTTTCCAATGTCTTTATTTTTTATAATTGTCTTATTATTGTGTTCTGTTGCTAACACTGTCATCAGCTGATGGAGGCTTGTAATAAATTCTGATTTCATATCACAGCTCCTTGGGGTTAAATTTGAAGGTTGACATGCACCATTAACCCTTTCCCATATAAAAGAGCATCTGGATCCCCCTACCTCATTTGAATGCAAGCACATTTCATTGCATTTACTACATTCCGTGTTGAGCAGGCTCCAAGCTTTGAAATACAGCCATAGTCTGCATAGTCAGTACATAGCACTACCAGATGGGAACATTCCCTCTAATAAAACAGACTTTCACAAAGTTTTTGAGATGTCATAGTATTTGATGAATCCTAAATAGCATTCAGACATAAGTGCACAAAAGAAGTTCATGCAAAATGCAAATCTCACCCACTATCTTTACAGGTAAAATTACCAACTCCAAGCTATCTCGTCTGTTTTTGAGGATTAAATATATTTCAAGACCATGTCATTAATCATGAAAATCATTTTAAACAACCAAACAAAACAACCAAGTAGCCTACACTATGATGACACTGGAAGTGCAACATTGAGTTTTTTTTATAGCACACTGACATGGGGCTGATTGCTTGATGCACAAATAAGCAAGAATGTTGTTGCTTACGACTTTATACTTTAGAATGAAACATTAACTTGAATATTTTAAATTTACAAATTACCAGTGTACAGTTTTTCCTATCCAGCCTTATTGGTATACTGTCAGCTGGTGGCATGCTATTATATTTATAGGTCACTGCATTTGTATGGGAAAATATGAACAAGTTTTTCGGATACTGCACGACCTTGGGAGTGCAGCATATCCATCCGACAAAACGAGTTCATATTTTCCCATACAAATGCAGTAACCTTTTTATTATATGCTCATTTTCTTATTCTACCCAAGGCTTAAATATATAAACAAAAGTACACTACAAAATACAAAGTAACTGAATGTATGCCATATTCCAAACTAAATATACAAGCGTAGATTCATCATTACACAACATTATTAATGCACACTTAACTTTGCCCAGATAAATTTGAACTTGGTCGCGCACTAGACATAAGTTTTGAAAGAAAATGGCATTTTGGTCTACTTAAAATTGAAATTTGGAGTCATATTGTGAATGAATGCGCATTGCAACAACTTTTCCATTTGATCTGGAATGAATAGATTTTTGTGTTTTTGTCGATTCGATGAAATTTCATGATTATGGACTGGATTTATCTACATGAAGTAAATCGGATTTCAGCAGCATCTGTGCCAATTCTATACGAAATATACATCGGATTGAAGCAGTGAGGGAGAAGCATTTTGACATCTGCAAGTGTGTTTCTCTTCTGTCATTGAATGTTTCAAATCATAATGTGGGGAAAATATGAAGTCTTTCATCTGCAATTATCGAAAAGACACCATGGAATTTAATGTTTATTTGATTTTGAGTGCAGTAAAGAGAATGCAATTGCACTTAAAATATAGTCAAAATTACAGTACAATTTCGAAATGTGTAATCAAGCTTGAGAATCCATGACATGGCTTATGTAATTCAGATTTGCAGAACTAAGAAAGTACATTTTGAGGAAATTTAGGATGCAAAACTGTAAGTATATTTTGTTGCCATTCATATTACCAGCTAAAGAAGACAGTTGATGCCTTGTCACTTGCATGTTATTTGTAAGGACCCTGTCTGGTGTCTATAGCTAGCCTAAATCTGAAACATTGTATCAAAAAAGTTAATGCAGAATGTGTCAAAGCAGCTGGTATGTGGCAGTCCATGAAACATCTGCTTTAGTTCATTCAGAAACAAATTGTTTGTTTACAGTAGAAAGTAGTTCCTTTATTCACGTGAATGCAATATGAATTGAGCACACGAGTGCAATATCAGAAAATATTGCACGATTCTGACAATGTAAAGTTAACGGAGAGAAAAATGAGCATATAATATTATGTTATGTTGTATTGTGTAGCAAGACATATATATATAGAAATGTGTTTCAGTGGTAGGTGATATGAAAGAAGGGTTTGCTCTGTTTATGAAATTTGGAATGTTTGCAAGAAAAAACATTTCAGTGCAATGTCATTATTAACGTCACATGAAGTTTTCTTTTTTTTTTTTTTTATTCTTTTTGTTTGCACTACCCTTACAAGTTTACTTGCACTACCATTCTCTGTTGGTGAAAGCAAAGTTTCAGGACATTAAAACATGGTTTAGCAGGGAGATATTAAGAATTTTATTAATAGAAAAATTGAGTCTCTAATATTTATTACTTTTAATTTTTCTGTGTTCACAAACTAAATGTCATTAAATCATTGAAATTCTTTAAAATAAATTTGTTTTAGATTAAAAAAATTTCCCCATAAAGTATATTTTCTTAAAAAAATTTCCCCATAAAGTATATTTTCTTCTCATAGTTGACCTTTAAGATTATGTATAGCAAAATATTGTGATATATATAAGATTGGGACTTGTTTATTGTGATACATATCATATCATGACTTGGCTGTATCATTACACCCCTAATATGCATAATTCAGCTTTCAGTCAGTCAGGGTAGTCTCCCTCATTCATCTCATCTTGTAGCAATATCAGAGGTAGTGGGAGAGGAGTGATTTATTTGGAATTTTGATATACTCAAACTTCATGTCTACATGGTACAGGAGTTTAAAAATAATTCCTTTGAAGGCACCAGAGCCCAACCAATGATGGGGCAAAACAGAATGATTAAAAATGAATATCTTAAGTCCTTCAATTTTCCTCCCAAATATTCTGTTATTTTATTACAGAGCATGCATATTTTGGATGATAAGTAAATGCTTTGTTTTCATGCAATGTCCAAAATATTATTAAACTGGAAAATTTGTACCTGTACCATATATACTCATGTATAAGTTGAGTTCAACTGCAAACAATAAAGACCCTGATCTGCCATTGCATAATGCACTGGCAGATCAGAGTCTGTGTTGTTTGTTCTACTGATTACTCCCAACCAACTGCATAGACCAAGATCTGCTGGCACATTATGGAACAACAGATTTGGGTCTGTGCTGTTTGCAGTGTGACTATAATTGTAAGCAAGTACATATGGTATGTATTCAGCTGTAACAGTAGTATACAGCTGTACTCTGTATTACTTTTTGTGTTGCATTTGTGTATTGAGATTAAAACACAATGTATAATCAGATGTACAATAACACATATTAACATTTTATTAAAATTTAAAACCAGAAGCATATAGTAACATTAAAACATAAAACATGTATCCATGAATGCCATACATTCTGTATTTCTTTCAATAACACTATTTGTTCATAAGCATTTGTGTATTATCTTTTTTGTAATGTTACACTGTAAAAGTTCAGTGAAATAAATATACTGATTGAGTAATATTATCTGTAATTGCCTTGTTTTGTCCTTAAATGTTTGAGTTGTGAGTTTGAGCTGAAGATTTTGTTTGACCAGACACAAATGCTGTAAGTTTTGAAAGCTTGTTTCTCATTGGCTGATAGTGAAGACTCAGTACCAAACTCAAGTTGAATATAATGTTCAAGCCAGTGGTACACTATAATTTCCATGATAGCATTGAAACCAGTCTGTAGAAAACATCCAAGATTGAAAGGTGCTTAAAAATCTGTCCTAGTTTATGAAATAGTCTAGCACACATGCTCCAAATTTCAGCAAATAGGTTTATCTTTGAATGAAAAAAATGTATTTGTTCCTCAGAAAAGCAGCCAGGGCAAATTAAAAAGAACAGAAACATTATTCAGACTTAATCTATACAGTGTCTCATCCATCACTATGAAGAAAAAAATGATAAAAAATATGAATATATATGAAAACTATACAAATATACAGCAAGATAATCATACCTAGAATGTATATTTCAGTTTGTGTGTTTGTGATTTTTAACGTATCTTTAACAATTTTACTCATATGCGTACGATGTCTGCAGTGTGGCAGTTTATAGTGATGTCTAGCACTGGTGCATCATGCTGCAGACATGTAGCATGTCCCACCCAGTCACATTATCCTGACACCAAACTGGCCAGTCCTAACACTAACCTCTTAATGCTGAGCGCCAAGCGAGGCAGTTGCTCGTACAATTTTTATATATCTTCAGTATGATTCAGCCAGGATTCAAATCTGCTACCTCCTGCATCTGAGGCATGCTGTCTAACCACTTAGGCCACTGGAACAGTGAATGTATATTTTAAATATTATGTGAGGTTGAACTTAACAAGAATTTGCAATATGTTAGATTTTAGACATATAAACTATGATAGAGCCTTTCTTATGTTGAATACATCAAAGACATATTTTGCCAATTTAAACATATTTTCTTGTATAGCTTATGAGAGTTCTATAAATTTGAAAAACTATAACTTGTGTAAAAATAGGTACCTATATATTTCCTATAAAGACTGTGGTACATGGGACAAACTAATACAGAGTTATGCCTTTTAAATCATTAGTGTTATAAATGTTACACTTGGGTAACAATGAAAAGGTCATCTATCACAACCTATAAAAATTGATACAGCAATAAATAAGTATATATTAGGGAAACTCGGTGTGTATTGCATAAGAAATTCATATAAGATGCCAAGCTTATGGTAAGCAACATAAAAAATAATATACGTGGCGTATGTAACATTTAAGATGATGCATCATCCCTGATACATGCTAAAATATTGTTCACCAGAGATCAACATTACACAAGTAAAACATGTTAATTCAACCTAGGATTACCCATAAAGCCATATGGAGCTTATTTCCAGTGGAGTCCTATCAAATAATTATGGAGATACAGGGGATTTAATTGGGTGTTTCTGTCCACTGTCCATCTTTTATGGGGGCTTTTAAGGCATATTTTACTCTGTGTGTGTGTGTGTGTGTATATATATATATATATATATATATATACACGCACACACACACACACACACAGAAAGATATTGATTCTCATTAAATAATAAATGCTGTAACAGTTGTAAAACTCCACTAAGCTTCAAAGTTGTGAATAAATTGATAATTTGAGGTTGCAGATCACATTTTGTACAAACTTGCTTAAGTGCAGAAAAGAGGAGATTGATATTGAAGCCTGTTAGTGCCATGACAAAATCAACTTTTTATCTCACAAGTATGATTAATATCTCCTAAATGTGAGTTTGCCATTTTGTAATTATGACTTTGTACTTCATAATTACATGTTAGTATCTCTTAATTACAAACGAGCATCATAATTATAGCTAACTCATAATTAAAACTTGGTTATCTCATAGTTACAAGTTAGCTATCTCATAATTATGACTACATTAGTATCTTGCATTTACAACTTAGTTGTCACAAATACAATTTAGTATCAGGTAATTTCAACTCGTCTATTTCATAATTACAAATTTGTATAACATAATTACAACTTAGCTATCAGAATTACGAGTTGGTATCATAATTACAACTTGGCTATCATAATTACTACTTAGTATCTTGTAATTACATGTTAGCTAACGCATAATTATGCCCTAGAATTTCATAATTACATTATAGGTATCATGATTATAATGTGTGGGTATTATCTTGCAATTACACCTTAGCTATCATATGTATTACTTAATATTTTGTAATTATAATTTGGCTATCAGAAGGGATAACCTAAAATTTGATGTTTGTCTGTCTAGAAAAGACTTCTTTCTCAGTCTCTCTCTTTAGTTGTTTAGTAATCCTGTTGCCTTTGAAGAAAGTGGCAAGATTTCCATGCAGAATTAAATATAATATAGAATAGATAAAATATTGGATAGTTATAATAAAGATGATGACATATGATAGATACCAGTGCTGTATAATGTTCATAGGACTAGATGATGCAAATAATCAAGAATATTTAGGTGTCATTTAGGTGTCATTGGAAACTTTCATCTTCATGCGTGGTTTTGGATATGTATGCTTTGCAAATGATAGTTTGAAATGCATGTGCTTGATCTTGCCTTCTTACAAAGCATTGAAAGATTCAGCCTTCCAAGCTTGGTTAAGCATCATTCTGGAAACATCAAAATTGGGTTTTCATCAATATAACAGTTTACTGGAAGTAAATAAAGTATCTCTCTTCCTACACTTTCTGAACATTTCTGGCAAAATTTTAAAGTTTGAATCGTGATTTGGTGAAGAGATTAGAAGGCTGAAGAATCTTAAAAACTTAGTTGCTTTCAGGTAATTTCAAAACAGAATTTAAAGGAGGTTGTATATAAATTTCAGTTGCAAGTATATGTCCAGTGTAATGTGGTTTAAGAAAGTAGTATTATTATATGCTCATTTTTTTCTCTGTTAACTTTACATTGTCAGAATCATTCAATATTTTACAATATTGCACTCGCGTGCAACTTCTTCATATACTTGGCATTAATCATCATGAAGTCAAGACAGTTTATTCTAGAAATGCTCATTTGACATAATGACCTTTTCATGAAAGCCACAGTTAAATCAGTGTTAAGATTGGTTAACATTTTCTTTTTGTTCATTGTTTATTTTTCCTAAACTCCTTGATGGATTTTCTTAATACTTGGGAGAAATCATTATGAAACAAAGATTATTATATGCTCATTTTTTTCTCCGTTAACTTTACATTGTCAGAATCGTGCAATATTTTATGATACTGAACTCCTCATGCTCAATTCATACTGCATTCACGCGAATAAAGGAACTACTTTCTATTGTAAACAAACAATTTGTTTCTGAATGAACTAAAGCAGATGTTTAGTGGACTGACACATACAAACTGCTTTGGCACATTCCGCGCTAACTATTTTGATACAGTGTTTCAGATTTAGGCTAGCTATAGATGTCAGACAGGGTCCTTACAATAACATGCAAGTTATAAGACATAGACTGTCTTCTTTAGCTGGTAATAAAAATGGCAAAAATATACTTACAATTTTACATCCTGAATTTTCTCAAAATGTACTTTAGTAGTTCTGCAAATCCGAATTACATGAGCCATGTCATGGGTTCTCAAGCTTGATTACACATTTCGAAATTGTACTGTAATTTCTAGTTTATTCCAAGTGCAGTTACATCCTCCTTACTGCACTCAAAATGAAATAAACATTAAATTCCACAGCATCTTTTCGATAATTGCAATTGAAAGACTTCATATTTTTCCCACATTATGATCTGAATCATTCAATGACAGAACAGAAACACGCACGCCGATGTCAACACACTTCCATACGATTAAATTGGCAGACGCTGCTGGAATCCGATGTAAGTTACTTCGTGTAGATAAATCCAGGCCATAATCACAAAATTGCATCGAATCGACAAAAATACCAAAACATATTCATTCCAGATCAAATGGAAAAGTTGTTGCAATGCGCATTCATTAACAATATTACTCCAAATTTCAATTTTAAGTAGACCAAACGCCATTTTCTTTCGAAACTTACATCTAGCGCGTGACCAACTTCAAATTTGTCTGGGCGGAGTTATGTGCGCATTGATAATGTTGTTGTGTAATGATGCAGTTACGCTTGTGTATTTAGTTTGGAATACGGCATACATTCAGTTACTTTGTTTCTTGTAGTGTATTTTTGTTTATATATTTAAGCCTTGGGTAGAATAAGAAAATGAGCATATAATAAAAAGGTTACTGCATTTGTATGGGAAAATATGAACTCGTTTTGTCGGATGGATATGCTGCACTCCCAAGGTCATGCAGTATAACCATCCGAAAAACTCGTTCATATTTTCCCATACAAATGCAGTGACCTATAACAACTCAGCAACGTTCTTGTGTGCCCCTTTGAACTTGGGATCAAGATCACAGACATAGAAAATAATTATTAATGTTCAGGTTTTAAAAAAATTTGTTTGCTTATATTTCCTAAACCCAGATATATTTTCATCATTCTTCCAGTTAACCATAATGAAGCTAACAGTTTATTTTGGTGGCATGCATACTTGTCCCTTTGACCTTGGGGTCAAGTTAACAGTCAGATTATGTGTAAAAATTGTCATGGTTAAAGGTTTTTAATTTGTTTCTGTTTTGTAAACCACATGATGCGCTTTTTTATTCATTCATGGGATGAATCATTGTTAAGCTGAGACATTTCATTCAGTGACATACATGTTTTTCCCTTTGATGTTAGAGTCAAAGTCACAGCCATATAAAATTTGTGTTAAGGTTTTGGTTAAAGATTTTTCTATTGTTTTTCCTAAACCACATGATGGAATTTGTTCGTTTATTATATGAATCATTATAAAGCCTGGACAATTCATTCTGTGACATTCTTGTTCAAACTTGTGACCCATTGGGTCAAGGTCACATGTTATATGAGAATGCTTTGATAATGGGCTTGGCATGCAGGCCCTGGACATGTTATTATATGATCATTTTGACATTTGTTAATGATATTTGAGTGACATTTGTGTTTCTTTTTCTTTAAACATGTTACCCAATCATATTACCTTGGGAGAACTATTACTGCATAACAAATCCAGCCCTTCCAGGTTTAACCTTTTTAGCTAAAAAGTTATGTGCCCACCTAGGTGGCAGTTAGAGTTATCCCCCTTGATACAAGGATTGGTG
Organism: Megalonaias nervosa; assembly: GCA_016617855.1. Classification (NCBI taxonomy): domain Eukaryota; kingdom Metazoa; phylum Mollusca; class Bivalvia; order Unionida; family Unionidae; genus Megalonaias; species Megalonaias nervosa. The sequence goes on from JAECUM010029555.1 coordinate 24,633, forward strand.
CCAAATCCCATGAATTATGCAGTTACTATTTCTGCTCGTGCCAAATATTATGCTCTCTGTAGACAGATAGCCCTCACAATCCACATACAAGCATTTTTAAAGTTTTCTACTTGAATGCAAGTTGGAGGGTTGTTTTCTGCAAAGAGAAGTATACTCCATGTATGACTTTACAACTTCTCTATTTTTTTTACACATTAAGGGACCCCTGGTATGTACTCGCACGATTCGCAGTGGCATTTCCTCACATGGCTCTAGTTGAATTTAAATAGATGCATGTCTGGTGTGTGATATAGAAAATGTATAATGTTGCTATGTTATTTCTACTATGGATGCATACAGGTAAGTTTTCTATATTTATCTAGTCTTAGCATCCACTTCTTAGTTATATATGTGACGCTGTACTTATTTTACATGCATAGGTTGTCATATGGCCTTTCCTAATGGTAACATTGTCTTAAAATTGATATTATATTGCCCACTTTAGTTCATTTTTATGTGTATGTACGTCAGTGCATTTTTATGTGTATGTATGGTATGTACTGTAAAAAATTATATTACTGTGTAGTTTACACAGCTGTCAGATACAAACATGTAAAAAAAAAAATTATGTTTGACACCATATCACTTGCTGTGAAATGATATGAAGAATAAACAGTCTCAGTTACCATGTCGCATATCGAAGTTATAGACTGGCTATGTGGATCAATGTCCTATACCCATCCCAATCACAATACTGGAAAATATCATGCCAACCAAAATGCCCCTGTTCTTTCACAACCAGACTGTACCATACACCACTGAACATAATGGGTCATGACCACAACTGATCATACAGTATCTGCCACCAGAAGAACGAGCTTTTTCCAGTTTCATGATACCAGGTTAAACATGCACCTTCATGGATCCCCAGCTTAATACCTCAGTATCCAAGAGATGTAGTCTCACTTTGATCTCTAGCCGTTGCCACTCAGATGGAGCCAGTACTTAGTGACAGCTTGGAAGTCACGGTATGTGACTCAGGACTTTCTGCGAGTTAGTGAGCCACCATCTTCAACATTCTTCTCCAGTTACATCACAGGTAGCACAAGAGACATCAGGTTCAGCACCTTTATCCAAAGATGACGAAACTTGCTGGCGTGTCCCCTTGTCGTTTTCAGATATTGATGCTTGAAGACTCAGGCTTGCGTGCTTCAGATGAAGAAGTTTTCCGCTTACTGTACGGATGCGAGCACAGAGGACTGGGGGGGGGGAGTCACGCCTTCCATGATTTTGGGAAGCCAATGATGTGTTGCCCCCTGCCCTCTCAGGACCGTCATTTACATACCAACGTTCTTCGGATGAAAGCCATTTCGAAAGCTTTCAATTGTTGGCAGGAGGAACCGTAGGAAGGGAGTTCTCATTCTTTCTGGCAAATCCACTGTTTAGACTTTTCTCAGACGCAATGTGGAACCAAATCCCCATGCGTTCTTGTTTAGGATTTTCTATAGCGGCGTCTTCAACAACAAACCCACGTCCACGTCCTTCATATTCCAGGCCGACTAAATTAACGGGGTCGCAAAATGGTGGACTTATTTGTGATCAAGTGGAGTGCCAAACTCCCAACCTTTGTCTCGCCAGTCCCGGATCTGAAGGCCAGGGCATTCGATGCTCTTCTATAGATTGGAACGGCCTGAACGCATTCGCTTATTCTTCATCGCCTTTTATTCTGAAGGTGATACAGAGAGCAATAGAATCGGAGGGATGCCTCATCCTGATTGCTCCACTCCAATGGGAAAATTCGTGGATCAATGACCTCATCAATCTCGCAACAGAAATCTCCAGGAGAATTGAGATTTTCCCTCATCTGTTCAAGCAACCATGACGGCAGGTGTTTCATCACAACCCAGGGCTGATGAACCTGAACGCCTGGATATTATTAAACAAGCCATCAGGAATAAGCATTTCTAAAAACCAGTGTCAAAGAAGCGAGATGGGATCCACTTTAAAGGCATACGAAAGCAAATTGTAAAGCTTCACACAGTGGTGTGCCCATGAGCATATTATACCTCTGCATGCATCAATACTTCAAATAGCTAAATTCCTACTTTGGTTCTTTGACGAGAAATAGCTAGTACCCATCACAATAAAAGACTGCCATTCCACGATCACTGACACCTTGCGTCACCATGGAAGAGAGAATATCGGACAAACCAAAGACCCCTCTGATATTCTGTCCAATTTTCATTACATGTCTAAAGACGTGCACCAGATGTGCACCATTCAAAAAAGTGCTAGCTCCACTTGGTCATTTTCACTTCCTGAACTTGAGAGGTAAATTGTAAAAATAAAGAGCCGGTAACTTTTTTTTAACATTTTATATATTTGGTAATTCATTCAGAAGCTGATAACGTCTTGTCTTGCAAAATTCATTTTCCCTATTTTAATAGATGCTAGGGATAGTGTACTTTAGACAAATTCAGGCCGATTTTTGGAGCACAAGGGAGCAGTCATTTTAGTTAGCAGTGTGCTAAGATCATTTACAATTTCCAAAAGTACAATAACCAAAGAAATGTCAGCCACATTACATTAAAGTAGCATAGAGGTATGCCAACATTCTCTCCACTGTGCATGTTTTAAATGCAAACAACTTCACCATACATACGTCACTCTCTCAAAAGTACATAATAACTGGTGAGCGCCCCCTAAGTTGTCATAATAAGGTGCGAAGTCATATTTATGAAATATTTTGATGTAATTACGAGATACTGAGTCGTAATTGCAAGATGACCAAGTTGTAATTATGAAATGCAAGTCGTACTTTTGAGAGAGTTAATTTGTAATTATGATATGCTGTCTTTTAATTAAGAGATGCTAACGCAGAATTATGAGGTATCTCAGAATCACAGGACAGTTAAGTCATAATTATGAGATTCTAAGTCGTAACAACAAGATACTGACTCGTAAGTACACGATGCCAAGTCACAACTATATGATAGCTAACTTGTGATTAGAAAATACCAGGTTATAATTAGAAAATACTAAGCCATATTTAGGAAATACTCATAATTACAATATTGCTAACTCATAATTACAATATTGCTAACTCAGTTACAATATTGCTGACTCATAATTACAATATTGCTAACTCAATTACAATATTGCTAACTCATAATTACGATATTGCTAACTCATAACTACAATTTTGCTAACTCAATTACAATATTGCTACTCATAATTCCAAGATACTTACTAGCTAGCTGACTCGTTACATTGATGCTAATAATTACAAGATAGCTAATTCTCTACAAGATATTAACTAATAATTACAAGATAGCTAATTCTCTACAAGATAGTAACTAATAATTACAAGATAGCTAATTCACTACAAGATAGTAACTAATAATTGCAAGATAGCTAATTCTCTACAAGATAGTAACTAATAATTACAAGATAGCTAATTCACTACCAGATATTAACTAATAATTGCAAGATACTAACACACAACTACAAGATACTAATTGATAATCACAAGATACTAACTTGTTACTTGAAGATAATTACGTGTAATGAAAAGATGACTAACTCATAATTTTGAAGATACTAAGTTAAAATTATGTGATAAGAATTGTTTTCGATGTTGTACTAACAGGCATCAATGAAGTGACTAATTCTACCGGTGTTGATGTAGTTGGTAAATGTACAGAACTGTTGGTAGAGAATTCGCAGCTAATGTGATCAAGCCAGACATCTCTTATCCTTGATCACATATTTAAGGACGGATGGATTTCAACTATTACAATGCATTCCATCCACAGAGAGCTTCCATGCATCCCCATAATTTATATAAATCAATGTAGGATTCCAATGTTTTGTATCCTTATATGTTTCCATAAATAATGATTCCCAAATCCCTATAATATCCATTGAATTCTGTGAGAAGAAGATGACATTTTGTCTTGCATATCTTTTTTTTTTGTTGAGAAAATGATACAAAAAGAACATAGAATGATTCATCATAATGGATGTACTCGATACCATAGACAAAATTAGTAGCAGTACTGGATTTTATGTTTAAAGTGTTATTTTAATGTTATTAATATTGGCTAATTTGTGGCATTCTATTACTAATAATAACATATCACAGCCCCTTTATTTATTTAATGATTTTGTATAAAACTCGTGATACAGGTCGTAGATCAATTGAACTTATACGATAGCCTTTCTTCTCTCGTATGTAGCTCGTCATCCATTTTCACAAACGCTGTTCGTCCTAAACAACTGTGAGGATAGTCATGAAAGATTACATACGCATTCATCGCAGAGTCTAGTTGTTGCCAAACGAAAACGTTGCCCCTTGGACAGCAGCTACCGTAACTGAACAGATGGTCATATCAACATGTTTCCTTTTGCTGAAAGACTTCATATGATATCTAGTTATCCCTAAATTGAAATGGTAATGGCGTGACCTGCAATATGGCTGCCATGGTTGCCATCTTGAAATTGGACTACTCCGGAGAAATGGATGATCATATCAGATGAAGTTTTCACTCAAAGATTTCTTATGATATCTAGTTTGGCCCTAGATTACGATGGTGTAGATAGGACGTCATGTCAGCCAGCATGAAAACCTTGTTTACACTACGTCTTTTGAATGGTATAGTTGTACTGACTTTAGATTTCCATTAAAAGAGTTCTTATTATGTTTTACTGGTTCTAAATAAAATTGGTGCTGATCTGGCAGCAATATGGCCACCGTGTGTGGTCTGCTCAGAATCATAGGTCATATGGACCTGTTTTCTCTGAAGGAATTAATATGAAGTCAAGTTGGTACTAATTGAAAAAAAATGCCCCTCGGACAATGTATTACCCTCACGGTGACCGTGTTGAAAATCTTAAGTTGTTATCACTACTTCTGAGTTGATGATCACACTTAACTGGGATTTTCACTAAAAGCGTTCCTATGATATCTAGCTGGTCCTGAATAAAAATGATGCTGATCTAAAACGTACGAGGGTCACCATAGCAACCATATGGAAAATCTTGGTTTCGCTACTCATCGTGAATGGATTGTTATTTCTACAAGGGGATTTCATTGAAATGCTTCTTGTATTGTTTAGTTGTCCTAAATGAAAATGGTGCTAAAAAGACCTCAAATTCCAAGGTTTTATGGCCATCTTGAAAATCTTGCTCTTGCTACTTCTCCAGAATTCCTAGCTGTTACGACAAATGGTATACACTAAATGCTTCTTCTGGTATGTAGTTGTTCTTAAATGAAACTGGTGCTGATCAGACTTCCAGAGCTAGTTCTCCTGAATAGATGCTCATATAGCCATTGGATTTTCACTCAAGGAGTTCCCATGGATATTATTGGGTGACCATCTTGAAAATCACGTTATTGCTACTTCTCTTAAAGCGATGTTAATCGACATAGAACTTTTAGTAAATCCCTTCTCATAGTGCGTAGTTCGTCCTAAATGAAAATGATGTCGGTGTGACCTCGCAGAATGTTGTTTTGGGGTTATAACGTCATTCGTGAGCGCAACATTAGCTATACATGGTGGCTAATATAACTGGTTGGGGAAGAATCCAGGAAAACCCCAGTAAGAACAGCCGACCCACGGCAAGCTTCCTTATATATCCACATTGACCGAGCCCGAAACTCGAACCCACGCAGACATAGGTGAGATGGCATAGATCGGTAAAGGCAAGCGCATTAGACCATTCGGTGCCCCGCGTCCCCCAACACACAAACACAGAATGTGAAAAATCTCAACAGCTATGACCTTAACAAGACATTTTTTAAATAAATAAAGCCAAATAAAATTGCTTATTTGAAATGTACTGTTGTTCCTAAAATGATGCTGTTCTAATGTCCAAAATGACTACCTCGACGGCCATCCAGAAAATATTTATATGGCTACTTCTCCTGTCATACTGATACTGAATTGGATTTTCACTAAAACGCTATAGCAGTATGAAGCTGGTTCTAAATTGAAAAGATTCTCACCCGACCTCGAATATCGCAAAATATTATCCGTCTCGAAAATCTTGTTATTACTATACATGATTGAAGGGTGGCAAATGTGGTTGTCACTAAAGCTTTTCTTTTTCTTTTTCTTTTTTTTTTTTTTTTTTTTTTTTTTTTTTTTTTTTTTTTTTTTTTTTTTTTTTGCCAGTATTTATTAATTGGTTGTGAATGCGTGCATCTGAAGACCAACATATTTGTGATAAAGGTTTGAAAAGCATACCCCATTGACCCTCGGTAAAATCAAATGTCATTGCTCGCATTTGTGTTCCTCACTGAGCTTATAAACACAGGGACTTGTGATTTTGATCAGTTTATTCAGTGGCATTCCAGTGAAAAAGATGGTAACTTTCTGATTCTGATTTTAAGGTTGAGGTCCTGACATGCTTTTTTACCAGTACAAGCTTGTAGGCGTAATAACACGAACATGTATGAATGGTCCTGACATGTTTTTTTAACTGTACTAGCTTGTAGGCGTAATAACACGCACATGTATGAATGGGTCCTGACATGTTTTTTTAACTGTACTAGCCTGTAGGCGTAATAACACGAACATGTATGAATGGGTCCTAACATGTTTTTTAACTGTACTAGCTTGTAGGCGTAATAACACGAACATGTATGAATGGGTCCTGACATGTTGTTTTTTTTAACTGTACTAGCTTGTAGGCGTAATAACACGAACATGTATGAATGGGTCCTGACATGTTTTTTTTTTTAACTGTACTAGCTTGTAGGCGTAGTAACACGAACATGTATGAATGGGTCCTGACATGTTTTTTTTTTTAACTGTACTAGCTTGTAGGCGTAATAACACGAACATGTATGAATGGATTTCTATCAAACCCATTTAGTAGATGTATATGATGAATTCCTTGAATGATGCCACCAATATAATTGGGAGGGGGACGGGGATTCCAACATGTATTTAATTATAGATTTAAGCAGATGCTTGGGAATATCTTTGCTTTGTTTCAGACAAGTTCAGTCATTATTTTATCCAATATATCGGGTTCAAGGTTCAAGATTATGACAAAGAAATTTGTACTGTTCTTACGAGTATAGTATGTAGTGAACATATTAATTTACACATGTATGAACATATATTTGTCACCAAATTTGGAATTTTGGAATTTCTGAAGAACATCACATGCTTCATTTCTCGGCAGTTTGAATGAACAAAAGGACTAAAGGAACGGGCTGCTATTTAATTTTGGGAAGTCCCTTTGCAATAGATGGAAGGCCTGCATCAGGAAGGAACTCTTATTACTAACTTTTTCCACATCTCAATTAATAATGTCATGTTTCGAAAAATTCAAACCTCCAAGAAAAGAAATATAATGTTGAACAATTAAATTGAGGCTGTTGTGTACTCTTCATTTTAACACTGTTTAAGGGAGCCATAAAAAGCACCATGTTATAAATGAGGTCATCGTATACTGGGGATATGACACGTTATTTAATGTTTACATCCGTGACCATACTGCCTTTTGAAACTGACCCAGTTATATTGATGTGTATTGTAGAGAGACAACGGAATGACCTATTTGTACCTGTACAATAATAATTATCCGCCATCTAATATGAGTGCCGTTAAAAAAAACATTAACATTTACACAAGTTTATATAAAAAAGACAATCACTCTGAACAGTCTACGTTGTACAGAAAGATTCAAGTGTCATGGCATAGAACCCTTTCGACACTGAACAAATCATCCTGTTTGACTGTTGGGCACGTGCATATATCAGTCAGATTAGCGGCTCCAGTCTCACTTAGGACCCTTGTTTCAAGTTTTATTGGTGATGAATCGAACAAATGGACACAAATAAGAATAAGAGCTATTCTTTATCATCTGGATATGTCAAAAACACAATAATTTAAACAATTTAGTGACCTTTCTGTCATCTGGGTATGCGTAAAACGTAATAATAAACAACACTGTGACCAGGTCCGACAAGAGGGGAGGGCAACCGGGGATATATCCCCGGGGCCCGGGGCCGAACAACACATTTTAATTTTATGAAAGAAAACTTTTGTTTGAACAAGAACTAGGAGACGCCCAGGTGTTTCTTACTCCAGGGCCTGTGATCGCTCTCTACGGCCCTGAATGTGACCCTCCTATCATCTGGGTATGCTTAAAATGTGATAATTCAAGCAATTTAGTGACCCTCCTATCATCTGGGTATGCTTAAAACGTAATAATTCAAGCAATTTAGTGACCCTCCAATCATCTGGGTATGCTTAAAACGTAATAATTCAAGCAATTTAGTGACCCTCCTATCATCTGGGTATGCTTAAAACGTAATAATTTAAGCACTTTAGTGACCCTCCAATCATCTGTATGCCTAAAACGTAATAATTCAAGCAATTTAGTGACCCTCCTATCATCCGGGTATGCTAACAATGTAATAATTCAAACAATTTAGTGACCCTCTTATGATCTGGGTATGCCTAAAACGTAATAATTCAAGCAATTTAGTGACCCTCCTATCATCTGGACATGCTAACAATGTAATAATTCAAATATTTTAATTACCCTTCTATTATCTGGGTATGCTAACAATGTAATAATTCAAACATTTTAGTTACCCTCCTACCATCTGGGTATGCTAACAATGTAAACAATTTCTAGATGCAGCTTAAGATGTATATAATAAATCAACAGATGATTATTGGAATGCTACCACCACCACCACCCCACCACCCCCCAAAAAATAATAATAAAAATAAATGGAAAATTTTAGAAAATTTAGTTAATATACGAAAATGTGCCTTATCGGTCATAAGCAGCTAATTTTGGTTAATGTACAGTAACGTAGAGATATCTTTGATCATGTGATAATAAGATTCTACAAACATGCATATTTCCTAGTTCTTTCAACATATCTGTTGGTATCTGGCAAGAAGGAAAGACATGCCGTTAGCGCTTGCGTGCTTGTTAGACAATGTATGATCCACCTGTCTAACATCTGTGACAGTGTTTCTTAATGTTTTTGGGTGGTGACCAAGATTAGATTTGTGTTGTTAGCCTCGCGACCTATCGAATGCTAAAAACCACTCGGGTAGAAAATTTAAAATTAATAAGGTTGATCTCAGCGACCCATTCAAAACAGTATGGTGACCCAGTTTTTTGCCGCGACCCATGGGTTACAAAATACAGATCTATGGGATACCAATAGTCTTCGCAAAATACGGCGCTTAGCTCTGAAAAGTTGTCTCCCGTTTTTTGTATGGGGTTTTATTTTCGCTAGGTGACGCACGTGAGCTAGGTCTCGTGTTGTTGCATAAAGAGTGATGATTGCTGGAAGTCTATGTCACGAAACAGTTTCATATCGAAACAAAAACGTACGGATATTACCTTTTCTGAACATGCTGAGTAAAATATTTGATATTTTCAGTATTTGTGATGTCTTTGAGGTATGTGCGTGTTTACTCTCTGACTCTTGCGTGTTTTTACTAAAGCAGAGTTATTCCTCACTATAATATGTGATTGCTAATCATAAAATAAACTCTAAATTTCAGAATTTAAAAACTTGAAATAAAACTCGTTCATCCCTATATCTATGAGCGAAACGTGTTATGTCGGTGTCAACATGAACTGTATGCCAAATGACTAATAATGAATCAACATGTAAGCAAATGCATGTAATCACAGCTGATTTGCACGTATAAATGAAAATATAATGAGAATATAAACTAACTAGTGAATTATTTCATGATTGTCATACAATTTATTTATGAGAAACTCTATAAGTAAAATTAAATTTGAAAATAAATTCTTAATTCTAAATATAATGTTAAAATACTCATTATAATAAACGTTTTACGTAATGCATATTTTTGTAATTGGTCACAATGTTTATGTCTTTCTTCTTAATTAAAATTATCCAATTGTTTAATTCGTAAAATGTGCCCTATGTGGAAAAAAAATTGAATTAAATTGAAGTTGAAAATTATCACAGATCTCCAGTAAACTATTTCAAAAATATACTGGTAGCCATGGTAACACATTTAACAGGACTTCAGATTCATGATCTAAGGCTTGTGGGTTCGATTCCCAGCTAGTCCAGACTGGGTCTGCGTGTTAATAGAAACAGCGCTCAGCTCCCGTTTCCTCGCCGTAATATAGACAATAACGTGTTAATAGTGCCGTTACAAATCAACAAACAAAAGTAAACATGACACGTGTCATTCATTATCTATGTGAGTATCAGATGAGGCATTAATAGCAAAAGAAGTTGGCACCATTTATTCCCCTTACAATGTTTAACTCTATAGCGTTAAAAGTTACTCATTTCTTTTTAAATGAATGATAAATTGCTTGAGAATAATTATTGAATAGTTGACAAAATTTGCCTGCAAGTCGACAAATAATATTTATTTTGACCCATTTTCATTTAAAATTAACACTGGTAGCTTTATTTATTTATTTATTATTTTATACTTTTAATCTGATTTATTTGGTTGATCAACAAAAGGTCGATGCACAAAATGCACTCAACAATACTACTCCTGTATAGCCATGTTCTGTTTAGGACCTGGAGCCGACGTTCCCGTATGCCACACAATAAATGCTAACACCATTAATACGCTCACAGATACAAGCACCCGTTATCAGGGCCGTAGAGAGCGATCACGGGGCCTGGGTAAGAAACACTCGGGCCTCTCCTAGTTCTTGTTCAAGCAAAGTTTTTCTTTTGTAAAATTAAAAAGTGTTGTTCGGCCCGGGCCCATAGGATATATCCCCGGTTGCCCCCCCCCCCTTGTCGGCCCTGCCCGTTATTAGCTGTAGTGTTTCAATGGTTAGAGTGCCGACTCTCGACAGAAAGGGCGCAGGTTCGAATCCTTGCATCATGTCAACCCCAGTTAGGTACCGTGGTGTCCTTGTGTAAGGCACGTTACTCTAGTTGCCTTGGCACTCTATAACCTACTTGTGTCGCTAGACCGCTAAACTCAAACCAAAGCAGAGCTTGATTCACGTTATACACAAGAATGCAGTAATTCTTTTTTCTATTTTTTTTTTTTTTTTTACCATAACCACCATGGTCATGAGAAACTGTCACTACCACAAGTCATAGCTGTGTTTATAATGGCTTACTTGATAATGAGCTTGAGTCTTGCAGAATCTGTGTGTGTGTGTGTGTGCGTGCGTGCGCGTGTGTGTGTGTGTGTGTGTGTGTGTGTGTGTGTGTGTGTGTGTTAAAAATAACACCATTTCGAGAGCATTTTGAAACAAATTATACCACAGGTCACTAAATGTTTTGTGAAACAAAAGTCAGGAAAATCGGAAAATACAATGTAATCCCATAGAGTTGCAAAGAAAGTCATAATGTCCGTGTTTACCACACGTTAATTATATCAGGGGTTTACATTTCCTATAAAGTACCCAGTCCAAAACCCTCCGTTTTGTTTATTCACGGCAAACTCACTCTCCGGTTAGCTGGTCACATTCATGAGCAATCCACACTATCCCTCTTTCTTTAGATTTCGTATCACTTTTCACGTGCCGTATTGCTCGTATCAAAGAGTCCACCATGGTGCTATTTTGACGACTACGATCGAATGGAACGGATATCAAATCAGATCAAGATTCTGCAGAGTCATTTTAAAGTTTTTGACAAAAATAATATCAAAATATTATAAAAGAAAGTCAAGTGTGCACAATTCAACCAATGTTATTATTTGATGTTAACTGAGTGTATAGTGTAATACATTAAAGAACTAAACGCTGTCGTCATTCATTGTCACACGGCAACTGACTAAAACAAAAGACTGACCGAGAGAGAAAACTCGTGTAAATTTGCTATGACCATTAAAGCGTAGGTAGTGGATATTTAAAAAGAAAAAGATGTACTTTTGCATTCGTACTGTTGGAAATATTAAAGAGATAAACCTGATGATGTATACATATTTTAACATATGAATTCTCAATTTCATTAGTTATAAATTTCTTTTTTCATTTTCAGGGTTGTATGGTACAACTGAAGGCGATTGAAAAGTATGTATGTTGTGAAATTCAAAATGGCGGCAGACGTTACAATTTTGCAGACATAAGACATTTTGCATTGTGTGTAATAACTTTTCCTTGGATTCGTCTTTGACACAGAACTAGTTAGACTTTAGAAATCTGTTGGGGTTTTTTTTTTTTTTCACTTTTTTTATTTTTACGCAATGGTTGCCCAAATTTTGGTTCAAGAAAGTTCGAAGTACACTTTACCCAAACTTCCAACTGATTCGCATTATTCGGTGAAACCAATGGCTTCTATCAAACCATCAAGAGCCTTACCATCTGTACCTAATGGAAAACTTCAGAATTCCGTGGACAACGGCAACGGAAAACATTCTCGTGCTCTTCCTAGAGCTCCCAAGCCAGTAAATACCAAGAAGGAATCAAACGGAACATACACACGGACAACTCTTATTCCCCTGAATGATTCCCATAGGGGTGATGAACACACTTCTGGATCAAGTGGAACTTCAACTCCTCGAGAGAAACGTAAGGTGCGAAAACTTCCCGTACTCCCTCCCCAGAAACCCAAAGAACTGAACCGTGTCGAGGCTTTGAACGAATTTTGTAGAAAAGAAGGAGAGGCGCATATGGAAAAGGGAAAGTATGAAGAAGCGGTGAAGAGTTTCAATATGGTACGTATATTCAGACTGTACGGGTAGGTGGGTTGAGGCAGTTGTCACACACACACACACACACACACACACACACACACAAATTTTTTAGCAATCCATTGCGCAATGAATGTACGTACGAATCACTTGACGGTCACACCTAGATTATGATCGTAAGGCACTCCAGTACAGTCGGGATAATTTCTGAATAGGAAACCTTAGCTGGATTTTTGATATTCTCAATCGTCTGTTCTTCGGCTTTTATTCTTCATGCCCTTGCCAGAAAGTCTCAACTCACTGAGATCAAAATTTACATTAAAATCGACACCCATATTTTAAAACCCATACCCATTCCACTAGCTCCTAACCAGTTATTGCTCTTCTCAAACGTCTTCGATGAACTTGCTTGGTACATGATGTTTCCCATCCCTCAACCTGTTTTATCGCGCAAATCTTCGACACTAACCGAGAAAGAGCATTCAAAATATGAGATCAAGATAGGCATCTATATGTAATTTTGTGGCTACGAAGAGGGAATAAAAGGATTTAAAGGTAATAATTTAGGATAGTTTCTTTTGTTCTTTAAGTGTATTAACAGCCCTTGTAGGGACGTTTCTCTTTCCATACCATCCTTGGTTTAAAAAAAAAGGAAGAATAAATAAAAAGAGAAGAAAAGAAAGAGAAAGAGAATTCAAAATGCGTCAAACGTATTAAGCACATAAGCCTAACGGCCTAAAATTTCGACCAGTAAACTGATTTAATTTTAGATTTGACAGCTTTTGATAATTAAGAAAAGAGAGATGATCGTTGAATTAACTATTTATAAAAAGCAGAAATACTTTTAATGCCGATTCTTTGATTCAATGATTTCCGATGTCCTGGTGAATATCTCTTCGGTAAAAATGATATCGTTGATAAGTTATATTGTACATAGCTGTTTTACGCTTTAAAGGTTATGCCGTATATATCATGGAACGCACTTACCCAGTTAGGCGCAACATAGATACAGGTCTGTAGTATAATGCACCGATAGACTGCAGTCTACGCCAGTCAAAGCACCTCGTGGCTTTTCTTCTGAAATTTCATACGACTCACAGTGGGTTACCTCTCCTGACAGGTTGGATGACGAATTCCGCTCTTTAGGACGTTTTTTTTTTTTGCAGCAGTTTGCCAAAATCCATCTATAGTGGCACTCTACAATTTCGTATTTTGCATTGGTTAGATTTTTAAAGAAAAAGAATCTCTCAGTTTTCCTCACTGATTATACTGGCTATTTGAAAGACCTTGTATATCTTAGTCACTGTTCAAAGAAATTTTCATTCCCTTTAATTTGGTGTATGAAATGGGTGTAATATGGCTTATAGAGTAGACAGTATGGTCTTACTTCAGATGTGCATCTGTCAAGTAGCTGCTAGCTCCGCGTGGTCATTTTCACCTATTGGGCTTCAGATGTAAATTTTAAAAATAAAAGTGCCGATAACTTTCTTAACAACTTATATATTTGGTAATTCATTCATTACACTTTCAGAATCTGGTATTGTCTAGTCTGACAAAATTCATTTTCCCTGTTTTAATAGCTGCTAGAGATAGTGTACTTTAGACTAATTCGGCTAATTGTTTGAGCACGTGGGAGCAGTCTTTTGGTTATCTGTGTGCTTAGATCATTTACTCTTTCCACATGTCCAATATCCAAATAAATGTCACCTGCAATAGATGAAAGTAACACAGAGGTATGCCAACATTCTTTTTATCGTGCAGATTGCAAATGCTAGCAACTTCGCCGTACAACTGTCACTCTCTCAGAAGTTCATAATATATGTAGAGCGCCCCGATATAAAAGTGCTATCAAGTGACGAGGGTAAACTACACCACTGTCTGCACATCCCGTTTACCCCGGGGTCAACGTCGTTTTGAGTTATCATTTCAGTCAGTTTTGCCTTGAATTTTAGAGACACAAACCACCACCACCCTCAAATAAAAGTAAGGTGGGATAGTAAACAACAGCAGTGTTATATGTGGTTCGAGACTTACAGTTTCTATATTTTAATTCATTCTTTTGTGAATCCATTTTTTAAAAAATCGGTAAAACAAGAGCAGACATTTCGTCCCTCTAATTGGTCCTCAATAAAAATGGCGCTGTTCGGACGTCCGGCATAACCGACACGGCAACAATCTTAAAACTATTGTTATCGCTGATCCTTCTGAGTGAAAGTCATGTGTTTTCACCTGAAGACTTCTTATGCTGTCTAGTTGGTCTTAAAGAAGTAATTGTGCCTACCTGACATCCAATAAAACGATCATATCATCCATCTTCCAAATCTTTTTATATCTACTCCACCAAAATTTAAGTCTAAAAGGAAAATGACATCTAACTGGGGACTTCACCAGAAGACTAATTATGGTCCTGATTGAAATAGTCCCAATCTGACCTCAAATATTGCCGCCATGGCAGCCATCTTAAAAATCGTATATGTACTCCTCCTAAATGGAAAGTCGTATTGATATGGGCTTTTATCAGAAAACTCTTTAAGGTGTCTTGTCTGTCGTGAATGAAACTTATGTCGATCTGATATCCAATATGGCCACCATGGTGGTCATCTTGAAAATCTCGTTATCGCTACTCCACTAAAATTGATGGTCACCGAAAGACACTAAATGTGAATGGTGCCCAGTTTTATATAATAAATGGTTGTCGCAATGCCGATCTTGAAAATCTTGCTAGCGCTACTCCTCCTGATTGTATAGTCATATGGGAATGGGATTGTCACCTAATGTCTTCCAATGATGTTTAATTTGTCCTAAATGATAATGGTGCCAGTCTTACTTCCAATATAGCCTCTACCGTGGCTAATTCGTTAAAACCTAAATATCAGACATGGTTTCAGTACTCAACAGTTAAACAGAAGAAGTTGTTTTAACTTTAAGAACAAGAGAATTCTTTGAGATAGTAGAGAGTCAGGCCCCATGAGGGACTCTTGTTTCAATCATTGGCAGATAGGCCTGAGAGTACTTTGTTTGGGGTTTTCTTCATTTTTAAAATAATATACATGGAACAATTATGCCACCGCATTATGCGACGGCAGACATGGGTCTACGTTATTTGCAATGGAGTGCATGCAATACAGGTAAAAATACAATTCAGTTCTAGCAATAGATCTCTGAGAGGCAAGGATAAATCATTTGAAAAATCGGACAGCTCTAGATATTGTGAATTAAAAAATGATTTCACGAGTAACATCGTCATATCTGAAATACCGTATTGGGATTCTTCTAACATGTTTTGTTCATTTTTTTTAAAGTTTTTGCACCAAAGTACAACTTTGCATCAAACTGGTTAATTCCTGACTTGTTATCTTGTCCGTCGAAATGAAGCCCAGTTAAAGGGTTTCTTGCTTTAGATTGAAATGGAACCAGTTGATAAGAACCAATATGCATAATACATTATAGTTCTGTATCACAGTTGTAAATACTATTATTGGAGAAAAAAAAAGTGTACATGATCTAATTTATAATTTAGTCTCGGCCTTCTAGGACTGTATGTGCGTGAAGAATTTTGAGATATCAGTATGGAGAAAAGACTGCAAAAAAAAAAACTACGTCACCTTACAGTTTGTTTACATCTAGCGAATACGTTTTGATATCATCTGTCGAGAAAGTGTTGACGTCATAATATGCATGACGTAAACAAAAGGCTAGACTTATAATACAATTAAATTGCTCTTCTAACTTTCTTCCTGACTGATAATAATTTTACCTTTATTTGCATCAAAGGTGTGAATTGGCTTGCTCTATTTTCACTATTAATTTTATTTAATCTACTCACCCCTCGCAAAGCCATCTAGCATCCCACAATTTGCTGCGCATCCTTTTCATTTCACTTTGAGTCTCCCCCCTCCCCCTCCATGGCGCTGTTTGGCTTTTCGTTCCATAGTGATGGAAGCCTAAACTGGCCGAGATACTCAGACTAATCTGTAGTGACATAAAATATCCAAAAACAAACTGAAGACGACTATTTGTCCTCAGCTAGTAAAATGAATCATCACTCCTTGCATAGGACTATTTGTCCTCAGTAAAATGAATCATCACTCCTTGCATAGGACTATTTGTCCTCAGTTAGTAAAATGAATCATCACTCCTTGCATAGCCGTGAAATAATTAACAGTAAGTAATCAGTTGGGATTAAAGATTGGCTAAATGGATGGGATACTATCTGTTGTAGGTAAACATTATTTCAAGTTAAGAAAATTAATTTAACCCTTTTTGTTTGATTATAATATCTTAAAAGTTTAATTGTGTCAAACGTGAACACTGAAATCACTTGATACTGTCTCTGGTCATTAATGCTGAAAAAGCATGTCGAGAAAGTGATGATACAGTCCTATGACAAAGGTAGTTCAGTCAACTAAACTGGGCAGGCTGCTTCAGGTTCTGTTTCTATCGCCTTGTCAGTTCTGCTAATATGAACATTCTTCTCCATCAGTATTGAAACCAGATACCTCCAAACACGACTGCAGAACTATCGTACATGTTAACAATTTTTTTTTTCCACGCATTCAAAAACAGAGAGAGAGAGAGAGAGAGAGAGAGAGAGAGAGATAGGGTGGGTGGGTGTGTGTGGGTGTGTGTGTGTGTGTGTGTGTAATGACGATGATATTGCCATCCTCGTAATACACATTCTACAATTTATTATTAATGGCTAATTGATTTGATTACTAATAACATTAAATACAGATGGAAACTTCGAGTCATTGTTTAGTTAAAGGGTGCTCATCCAAGTACGTACAAATTTAATAGATACATGAATATATATCAACTTTGAGGCGGTATAGGACTGGGAAAGACGATTTCGTTTTCTTATTTCAGAGAAATCTTACAGATATCAAAAATATAGATATATAATTGGCAGACATCACCGCTCATATCTGATAGTTTAAATGTGTGTAAAGTTGGGAACCTTCAGAGAAAATAATAATTTAAAAAATTCAATAATTGGTGACTTGGAAAATGAAAAGAGCAACGTCAGCATACAAGGTAACAAGTAACTTATCAAGTACCTTAAATGTTAGTGTATTTATTACCCTTTATCCTGGCGATACTGCTATTCTTAACAAGTACTCAAATGTTAATGTATTCATTACCCATTATGCTGATGATACAGCTATTCTTAACAAGTGCCTAAAATTTTAATGTATTCATTACCCATTATGCTGATGATACAGCTATTCTTAACAAGTGCCTAAAATGTTAATGTATTCATTACCCATTATGCTGATGATACTGCTATTCTTAACAAGTGCCTAAAATGTTAATGTATTCATTACCCATTATGCTGATGATACTGCTATTCTTAACAAGTACCTTAAATGTTTTTATAGCAATGGCCTGTTTTCATTCAAGAAATATGTAAAATAATTTATTGCTGACATATTTTTTTAGTTTTAAAATATACATTTAGCCCAATTGGTGTAGGTATACACAGATCCCTGTGGATTGTTTTGTATTTCCTTCTTTAGCTATTCAAGCGATTGATATTTAGAAAGAAACCAGAAACAACTTGAAATGTTTAACATGGATGTAACAGTTTCTCTCATATACGCAGGGAGAGAACGTTTAACAATACGTATTCATTTTAAATCAGTTATGGCAAAAATTGGTGTGGCGATGGTTCCATTTTTTTCTCTTTTGCAACCCACTTTGGTAGACTCCTAAAATGAATATTGGGACAGTTAAAATATGTAAATTTATAAAGATACCTATACCTAAAAGCCAACTCTTTGGAACATTCTCTAAATCATATACGATCTTATATTTCTTTTGGAAACTTGTATTTCAGTAATGTTTCGCGTCATTACTGGATTATTTGACAAAACTGTAAACCATAAAGTCCAAATTAAGGCCAGCGTATGACCGACTGATTGTTCACAAATAAGCTTCCGAAGTATAGAGAGTGAGATTATTGTTCAAGAAACAAAGAGTGGTCTTTGTAAGTAAAGGTACGAGTTTCGAAAATGCCGATAATTAGAGGTAACGCTGGTTATCGCCGTATCTCGCAGATCGAAAACGAGGCTTTGGGTGTCTAACACAGGCATATGTTTTAAAGACAATAGTGGACTATTGGCACAGAACAGACTGCTTTTGTTATTCGACACGAATTGTCCTCGTTTTAGGGAAGTATTTAAAATCGAATTAGAAATAAAAATGATAAAACGTTTCTGAGGATAAATAAGGGGGAGGGTTCGGCACTTACGATGGGAGTGTTGAAGGGGTTTATAGATCTACAATACACCCTGAAAACAGTCTTCAAACTGTCCAATTATCATAACTATATCTGGCCAAGTATTAAACGGTTTAGACCTATATATGGTTTATTTAAACACGAGTAAAATTGTATCCACGGCAACGGGGTTAGGGGGGTACGTGACGGTGCGGGGCCAGGCACGTGACCCTTGTGTCCGTCTTAATCAGACCTGTTTTGATCCCATCAATGAGGACAACAACTCGAATGAATCTGACATTAATCAACAAACAAACGCGCAACCCAGTTGGATTGTACAAAATTAAATTATCTGTACTGACCTTTTATGGTTCATCTTTAAATTAGATAAGCGACATAAATTATCTCCTTAACGTAACTTTCATCAGCTGTTTGTCTTACTAATAGCGAGGATACAGGAATACACTTAACGAAAAAGTCATGGTGTTTATTTCAAGAAACTGACATCTGTTGTTTCATTTAGGAAGAATATACATCAGCTAATGTTGAATAAAGAAGTGATCAAGATATAAATTGTTTGAAAGGAAAATAGGTTTCCGCAAATAACACAAGGAATACGGGGGGGAGTATCGTATTTTTGACAGGCAAAATTTTGTATGGATCCTGGGTTAGAGTAACGCTGTCTCCCCCATAACTGACTGCCGTAAAAATTAATTACATTACATGTTAAAGAAACCAAGTAAAATATACCGTGTATATACTTATATACTAACTGCATATTCCTAAATTTAAATGAAATCTGAAGCGGATTAATAGATAAATAAATAAATAAATATCCAACATGATGCAATGACTTGAGGTGAACGTTTGCATATATATATATATATATATATATATATATATATATATATATATATATATATATATATATATATATATATATATATATATATATATATATACGAATGATCATTTCTAGTGTGTTAGTTTTACATTCTCTTTTATTTTATTTTTATTTCATTACGTTATTATAATGATAACTTTATTCACTAGATTTTACTTTTTTCGAAAAATTCAGTTTTCTGTTTTGACCTGATAAACACGCAGTTTATTGCTCAGTTATATTTTTAGCTAACCTAGTTCTTGACCTTGGATCCGATTTTGTAAACATTGAGTGAAAATGATTCGTCATTACCAAGGTCATGTTCAACCCACGTGTTAGTCTGTTGTAAACAGTTTTATTTTTAAATTTATTTCCAGTGTGGGAATCTGATTCTTAGATAGAGCTATTCTAGCCGACGTGCAAATTAGCATTTTGTTTTACTGCGCTGTTCAAGTTAACTGACCACGTGAGCCATCATGTAATCGTAAATATATACTTTCGGGCTCAAGTATTTGTCTTGTTGTTGCCATTTGAGTTGATTTTCGTATTTAAAATAATTTATTCACCCTGGAAAATACTCTTCTTCAACGAAATTCTTGGACAAAGATATTCGCCATATTATTCGGAATTCAAAAGCAAATTATGTTCTTGGTGACTCAATAAGGAACTGTTGACACATCAACACAAACTGGTTATAGAGGACGTCATCGCCTTCCATATTGGAACTTCATCGAGATTCGAACTTGGATCCAATTAGAACTTTTTAGTGATAGGGCTTATATTTTTGAATTCTAGGATTGATTTTTGGATTATATTCACAAACTGTAAGTCCTATTTTATATTTTTACCTTGTTTTATAGGGAAATAAATTATTTTGTTAAATTTACAAAACTTGTTGACTTCACTCTTTTCTTTTGTTACTTTTGTACGAGCCTACACGTAACACTAGATTAATATACTCAGGTGTGATACAGCAGTATGTAAATGTTATAACGTGTTCTTTGCGTCGTGCTGTTGTCTGGCAGAGGTTTTTGCAACCTTAGCTTCGTTCTCGATACGTTCCTAGAGTGGGAGATAAGACCGAATTTGCTCCGATTAGAAATCGTGAATAGGATCTATTAGATTCACGTATTCAAATTGTTTGGCACAAAGTGACGCTGAAAGAACCTAGGACGACTTTTTGGTGGTCATATGTCACCGCTGCATTAGATCTGAATACATAATGATCCTTTCTTATAAACAATTCAGAGGTCAAAAACGTCTTAGTAATTCTGCTGTCAGAATGAATTAATTTCCCGTTTAGTGTTCCGATATGAGGAGATCTATAAGTCTGTATTTAATTCATTCATTCATTCACAAAGAACTCAACACCCAGAACGTAACAAATTAAATTAAATTAAATTATTGTATCTTTTTTAAAAAAAAAAATACAGAAGTAGCCAAGTAGTGATAAAACAAAGAATTTTAAATGAGCAAAATTTATCTTATATACATAATATACATGTTTAGGTATTGATTCTCTACTTATATTGTAATCTCTTGGAACCCTTTACAATAATTTGATACAAAATACTCACTTGTATCTTTTGTCACAGGCACTGAGATACGTAACGGATGACAAGGTGACAATAGTGCTACGATCTAGGGCGTTCCAGAAGCTGGGAAAGATACGGAAAGCCACCCAAGACTCAGACCTTGCATTAAAACTGGATCCCCTGTATCATGAGGTACACACACACACACACACACACACACACACACACACACATACATACATAGATCGCTACGGAAAACAAAATCTTTTAAAGGATTTATTAGTGAATTTTACACCCTAGAGGGAACCAGTTAATACAAGCTGTTTAAAATTTTCCGTATCGGTTCCAACATATCAAGAAAAAAAAGTGGAATAGTTTATAGATGTGTGTGTGTGTGTGTGTGTATGTGTGTGTGTGTGTGTGTGTGTGTGTGTGTGTGTGTGTGTGTGTGTGTGTGTGTGTGTGTGTGTGTGTGTGTGTGTGTGTGTGTGTGTGTCCGGCCCGCAGCATGCGGGGTCCAAGGCAGCAAGCGATGAGCGCGGGGCTCCAAGCCAAAAAATTGCATTGCGGAGAAGCGCGTGGCCCAAGGCGGTTGCCTCGTTCGCGTTGCCCTAGGGCCGGACCTGTGTGTGTGTGTGTGTGTGTGTGTGTGTGTGTGTGTGTGTGTGTGTGTGTGTGTGTGTGTGTGTGTGTGTGTGTGTGTGTGTGTGTGTGTGTTTTGCAAGTCTTGTAGTATTGTCATGATGGAAGTTCTGTTGTGGTTGATTCCGAAGTCAGTAATATAATGAAATATCATAACTCAATTATGTCACATCATAATGATCCGATTTTGTTTAATCTAAAGTCGTTTAGTCGGGCTCTCGTTTATCCTAAAGAGTTTCGTGTCCTCCATAGATATGCGACAAACGACGTTGTGCACTGACACACGTCAGTATAAATCATATGTATGACGGTATATCATTTGTCTAGACTGATGTATAATATATAGTATGCACTGTGCAAACTTTTTAAATTCTCATAAATATATAGAAGGAAGAGAGACACATTTTTAATTGCCTAATTAACTGGAATGAAAACACAAATTCATGAAAGAACAGAATAAATTTAATACAGTTTTTAAAAATTAATTCCGTTCGTTAAAGTGGTTTAATTTCTGTCTGAAATTCTTTAAAACAATAATTCGCAATGGTGTTCCGAGTAATCGATTTGGTTGACGACTGGCCGTTTGTGAATTTTATAAGACTAATATCATCATTTTGCATGAACGATTACACAACTGTAATTTCGTCTGTAAATTGTGTACGTAATTAAAATCTCTAGGTATAATATTACGCAAAATAGCTTCAACACTCCAGTGAATATTTTCGCTTGGATTGATTACGTTTTACCTGCACTCTAACTTAAGATATGTTGGCGAAATGTGCTAAAATACATTTTACACTGACTTTTCCATATGAGACTGAAATTTACCACAATGACTGACTAATGTTCTATATTCATTTAGTTTTCTTAAACCAATGATCGATCATACAGTTTCGACTATCTCCAACAAACACCACAGAACTTAGTTCGTGCTTAGTGGGTATTCCATTAACATACAGTTACACTTAAAATCACAAAGATTGTAAATGAATTAATTGTTTGGCACCGACATTTGGCCGAGTTCTTTACTATCATTCTTTTTTTTCGAAAGCAGACATCGATCAACACTACAAGAGACATAAAGTCAAACGACTGTCAGTTATGCATTCTGCTTTTCCTTTTTAAATTGTATACCGCACCGCTGCTTGTCAAAAGCTTTCAATCGAGCGTAGAATTACAGCAACATTTTTTGTGTCTTGTTGTCATTGAATACAATTCTTTATGGGTTACCTTTTCTCGTATTTATCTGATAAGACCAACTATATGGTCGGTTTTGAAGTAAACTAACTAACATATAGACTGGAAGAATAAATCAAGCCTTTTAGTGACATTATATATGCGTTGTTCACCAAATCACTTTATGGGGGTGGGGGACGGGTAGTTTAGTTATATTTATGTGATGGCCCTATTCAAATTTCTGTAAATGTGTATTTAGTAATGTTTATGTGATGGCCCTTTACCAATTTCTGTATATGTGTGTTTAGTTATATTTATGTCATTTCCCAGTTCCAATTTCTGTAAATGTGTTTTTAGTTATATTTACGTGATGTCCCAGCCTCAATTTCTGTAAATGTGTGTTTAGTTATTTTTACGTGATGTCCCAGTACCAGTTTTTGTATATGTGTATTTAGTTATATTTATGTAATGGCCCTATACCAATTTCTGAAAATGTGTATTTCGTTATATTTATGTGTAGGCCCTATACCAATTTCTGTAAATGTGTACTTATTTATGTTTATATGTAGGCCCTATACCAATTTCTGTAAATGTGTATTTAGTGATATTCCCTGATAAAAGCTGATATATTGTAATAATCCATATATAGAAGAATCTCATTGGGTCCAAAAGAGTCTTTGCTGGTACACTCTCTCGGTATCTATCGAAATATTTATATTAAACTTCGATGAATCAAACTAGACCCTTTAAATCTCTTTTTAGGTTCCTGAGTGTTCGAGCCATAGGTTGAATTGAACTAGGTCCTTTAATTGTCTTTAAAAAATGAAATAATTCGTCAATTGAACAAAATAGATCAAGTAGAACTTAAGTCACCTACGCTTTGACTTCTCTCGGAAATAGAAGTTTCCATTTGCAATTACTAACAAAAAGTACCTTCTGAAATATATTCATTAATTGGTATATTTTCATTGAGTTATCGTTAAACTAGATATCAAGTAGCTGTGCCATATATTCATCTCTCTCTCTCTCTCTCTCTCTCTCTCTCTCTCTCTCTCTCTCTCTCTCTCTCTCTCTCATACCTATTTTCACTGAATCATCAATGTCTAAATATAATAGTACGAATTCGTGTTAGTTTAGTGCCGCTGTCCGTGTAAATTTCTTATCGACTGATGGGGAAGGGCCCGTTCTAAGCTGTAAGAACTTATAGGCCGACCCCATTTGTCAACATTTATGGCAATAGAGTAGATTTAAATAAAAATGTGCAGACGGGCCTATTATTGGAGAAGATTGTTTAAATAAGGGTAGAGGACAGGATAGCAAGCAGTGAAAATTTTAGAGAGTGCTTAATACTGTCTTTGCGATGAAGAGGGCTAGCAAAGCCGACGTCCGACACACACACACACACACACACACACACACACACACACACACACACACACATTCATGGAGTAAGTAATTAAAGAGCTAGCCGCTGGTCGTAAGGTAGTCCTACAACGTAAGCCCCATCACCCCGATATTTTTCTTCTGGGTGGGTGATGGGTTCTTACTGCAAAAAAAAATGTTTTGACGTCGACTAACAGTGTAACGAAAGTCAAGTTTTCAGAAGTATCACACACAACTGGCAACCAATAACGACGCAATTCTACAAAGTAAAGTTATAATGTTTTTGTCAGACTTTACTTACCTGATGTCTTTTCTTTAATAAATTCAAATTCTCACAAAAGAAATGGACCTGTTTTCAAGTTTCGTTGACCTGGATTTCAGTTGGCTGGAAAGCGATGAAAACCGGGAATGCCGAAATCGGGTTAGGTTGAAATATTATTCTTTAAAGAAACGAATAAAAACTATCTTTTGCCTATTGGAACTATAAGCAACATTTCGTTTCGTTCAAGAAACATATCCTCCCCATGACCTACTTGAACATACTTCGGCATACCTCGACTAACGTCGCATTGCAACAAATTCAAATGTATGTCAACGGAACATGAAAATGCGTCTATTTGCTAGTGTCATATTTTGATTTCACCAGGATAAATACAGCACAGTAAGTATATTAATTACACATAAATCAGTGGAAGAGTGTCGATATAGGCTGCCAAGTGTGTGAGATATTCCTGAAACTTTGACTACTCAACGACATCGGAACACGCTATGCAATGCCGTTATTTGGGTTGTAAGACGTAGCACTAAAACAAAAACAACATGTGCTACGTCTTACATGTTGGACTAGTCGTAAGGTTGATTAATTGGTTGTTTGGTTGATCAATTTTTTTTATTTTTTTTTCTTGATTGCTTCTTTAATTACTTGCTTGAGAAGAAGATGTAGGGCTACCTAATGATTGTCTTGATGCTTATTGGCTGGCTTCTTTATCATTTTATTTATTTGTTGCAGGCCCTGTTGCAGAAAGGGGAATTGTTGTTAGCGGCCGGAGAGTATGAGAATGCCATGCAACATTTCCAAATGGGCGCCAGAACGAGGCCGGACCGGGAGGACTTCCAAGACCGCATCAACGAGACCAAGTCCCGAATTGCTGAGACCCATAAAGGTCATAAATTCATTCAACCATTAATTTGTTTATTCACTATTCCTTCATTCATGAGTCAGCCAGTAGAGAGGTAGGTAGGTAGGTAGGTACAACTATTCAACTACTTTTGTACCGACATCAGAAATCGAATAACTAACAGTCTATATACTGCTATTCAGTGAGATTTTCTTCTCTCTCTCTCTCTCTCTCTCTCTCTCTCTCTCTCTCTCTCTCTCTCTCTCTCTCTGACACAATCATATTTCATTTTTCCGGTGTTATTAGAATTTATGTCAAAATACTAATAATACTTCAGTTGAGAAAAAATGCTTCTTTTACCAAAAAAGTGTTGTGTTTATAGCTATTTAGATATCATGTGTTCTGTTTATACCTATTTATATATCAATATAAAGTATCTCTCAAAATATATCTAATATAGCTGCAGAGTAGATGTATATATCTAATATATTTGCAGAGTACATGTCCATTATGATATCATAATTGTAATTATAATAACATAATTGTTTTGTTTCATTCATGTAGACGTCTATTAACGTACCTATGTAATTTCCGCATTTTAGGAGTGAGGAAAAGAAAGAATATTCCCAGTCCCGATGAAGGGAACACGGTTACACATATAAAGGTATTTTCATTGTACACACATACAAATACTCACGCATACATGAACGCTTTCTAACAAATGTAGACACGTTTTAAGTATTCATTTTCTAAAAAAAAAAAAGGACTTAATCAACGATTTCAATTAGCGTTCACAAGAAAAAGATCATTATGTGCCCGAGGCTGTTATGAAAGCACGTTAGAATCTTTCCCAAATCTGTGTCACTTCGTGTTTTACTTTTATTTATTCTTCTTCTTCTATTTTTTTTATCTGCTTTATTCTTTCTCTTTTGTATTTCTACCCAGTTCGTCGTGTCCTTCTTCGCACATTTTTTTTTTTTTTTTTTTTGCCAAGTTCTTCTTCTGAGACTTCTTTTATTTTTATTTTTGCCCAGTTCGTCGTCTTTATTTTTGACCTTTCTCTTCTTCTGGGGAGCCGCGCTAGGCCAGATTTTGGACCGCCCGACTCGTAATCCAAAGATATCGGGTTTCAAGCCCGGGTTGGCAGCCTTGGTTTGGTTTTGTGAAAGGCACTTATCTCTCATATATATAT
>JAECUM010029556.1:0-31720 GCA_016617855.1 Megalonaias nervosa
ATATATATATATATATATAGCTACGTATATGTAATTAAATTGCTTGTCTGTTAGTTTTAAAATTCTTTTTTATTTTATTTTTGTTTCATTACATTTTATCATAATGATTATTTTCACGGGATTCGATATTTTCTTTTAGTAACGTTGTTTACCTAAAACGTAAAAGGTGTTACATTAGCATTATTTTTAGTTCGCCCTGGTGCGTGGTAGTGTAAGCACTACGCGAAAATGATTGGCTATTGCCAAGGTCAGTTCAGTCTACGTGTAGTCTGAATAAACAATGTTTTATTTTTAACTTTATTTTAGAGTCTGGTTCTTAGATAGGGCTGTTCTTGCTACGTGAGAAATTTCATTTTTCCTATTGAGTTGTTCAAGTGTTAAGAGACCACGTGACCTATCACGCGAAAACGGGATGATATTTTAGTTGGATTTAATACCCTCTCTGAGAGTTTTTCATTGAGTTGTATTTTTGAAACCATGAGGGCTGGAGAGGTTTCTATTGTTTAAACCAGATTGTTTTGAAGTTCATTTGTTTTTGGAATTTAATAATTTATTCTCTAGAAAACCAAACGAGTGTATTTTTTTTATAAAATTCTGGTAGAAAGAAATTCAGTGGAAATATATTCTGGAATTATACGGAAACATAAACTGTGATTCAATTGAGGAATTGTTGCCATATGTACAAGGATCACATCTGACGTCATCGCCTTCCATATTGGAACTTCGTCGAGATTCGAACCTGGATTATAATATAACTATTTAGTGATAGGACTTGTATTTTTCATTCATAGGATTAAATTTTGGGTTATATTCACAAACCATAAGTCTTATTTCCAATATTACATTGTTTTCTAGGGAAATAAATTATTTTGTTAAAATATACAAAGCTTGTTGACTTCACTCTTTTCTCTTGTTATTATTGTACAAGCCTACACGTAACAATATATATATATATATATATATATATATATATATATATATATATATATATATATATATATATATATATATATATATATATATATATATATATATATATATATATATATATAGATAGATAGATAGATAGATAGATAGATAGATAGAACTCATGTCGTGCGAAATAAGCTCACATTTATTGTAGTAATTATTTGAGTACAAGATACACAGTTATGACGAACCAACGTCACAAATAATATCTTGTTTATTTCAGACCCTTGTTCCAGTAACAAAATTTTAGCTTTTGTTAATATTAGGCCTAGCAAGGATATTGCCTAAGCTATTTACACTAGTTATCTTCAAGTCTTTGAAGATTTCGATCCCATGCATTTACTTGTGATAATGTACAAAGGTTCGTAATGTCTTTTCGGAGATTATCGTGTATTTTTCTAAGCCCTAGCCCCAACTATTACAAACAGCTTTCAAGCTAAACAATGACAGCGATTAAACAACTTTAAGTAAACCCAATATTAAAATCAACTTGCATACAATAAAACTGATTTCCGAAAATTATGATTTGAAAAGGCTTGGGCCATAGCCTTTGCAGCATAATTTTGAAATGATGTCAGTTTCGTTTAATGCTTATTCGGAAAAAAGAAGAGAAAGTATATCGTTTGTGTTCAAATTCAGTTAGAGAAATAAAAATTCTTACTATCAACTTCTTATCCATGAAGAATTGTGTTTAGGTCGTAGACCATTCTCGCACAAGAAATTTGGATAAGTAATATAAACTGGAACAGCAGTTATGACATGTAACGTTGAAAGCAATCATTGGTGACATGTTAGTTGTTTCTAACAATGATGCTCGCAGACATTAACTATGACATATTAAACTGATAAAGGATGGATATGAAATCCTTAGTCAAAATCGATTACCATTTTTTTTTTCTTGCGGTATAGTATCATTGAACATAATAGCATATGCGTTAAAACAATGCAGCAAAAAGTCCGAAAACAAAATTCTTCTCACAACACATGAATGGACAATTTCAAACGTATTAAACGTCTATCGATCACATATTCTAGAAGATTGAAGTCATAAAAATATGTCTGTAAATTAAAGGATATTTCTTTATTCAAGAGGTATAAAGTATGGTATCAGATAAGGACACGATAAAGGTGTGTCCTCTGTAATCATTTGAATAATTATTGAATAATTATACTTTTGTATTAATCTCCCAAAGAATTTGTTTAGATCTATTGACTTAGATGCGTTAAATGTACGCATGAAATGAAAGCCTGGCTTCAGACTCAAGAACTTAAATAACTGAAGTTTTCATATTTCTTACAGAAACTTACAGAGACAATATAAAGATTCACAGTAACAATCTTTTACGTCCAAGTTTCATATTGTCGCAATTCACAGCAACATAGATTTCACAGTCACGAAAATTGCATAGATCGTAATAGACCATAGAGGAGGTACACAACAATAAACAAGTAATCAAATGATAATGGAAGAACACTATGGCGTGGAGACCTTCCAAACATTCAAGAATTCAGTGCGGAGAGCAATTATCAACACGTTCAAGGGAAAAATATTTAGAGTAATTTATAATCAGTTCAACATTTTAAGTCATATTACTACTATTTGCAGTGGATGGCATAATAACTATTTTCTTGTACGTCAAACATTTTCCTCATTTCGTTGGTACTATATAAAGTTATAATGCTTAAACAACTAATCTAATAATAGCAGCCAAATACAATTGCTATACTCAGATAAAATACCTCCATTCCAAAAATGAATCACAACGAGCAAAATATGATCAAAATGGAATAAATGAACCAGAAACAGTGATGAGGAATGTTCAACCTCTGTCTCACACTTTTGAAGACTCCTAACACAAACACTACGATATTATTATCTTGGCGAGAAAATCACAAATACGTTACGAGAGTCTTGCGATTTTTCATACAAGTGACATACAACGTTCTCCTAATCTAATCTCCTAATGTAAGATTATTTAACAAGTTTTCCAAAATAGCTGTGGATACCGTAGGACTTTTGAAAACGTTATTTGTCGAATATCGATTTCACCTTTGATCTTAATTGAATGTAGAATGTATGTCAAACCGAGGCGCATAATGAGTAAGCGGTCTATTGTTTGTATAGATGTATTACAAATTCTCCAAATGCTGATTATATGGATATACTCAGCTTTTGGAGACTTCGTAATACATCTATATTTAAACAATAGACTGCTTTTTAGCAACTTTCACTGCTATCTGCTTGTGAATTTTCTACTTCATTTTCCTCTGTGAATATGGAATAGGTTGGTTTGGTCTTTGACGAAGGCATATTGTCCTCCATGCAGAAAGCATTCGTCGCTATTGAACTGCCAGGTTTGTAATACTGGCTTTTACTCTTTTCAGTTATGTTTTTCTGTGACTCATGAGAAAAATTTCGTTCTCGTATGTGTTCTGCCTGACGATCATTGACTTTTACGCTCGTCGGTTTATGTACATCGGACGGGTCTGGCATCCCCTGTGCAATACCTTTGCATAAGAGGGGACCGTCACGATATAAATGCATGGCTGGCCATACTACATAATCAATTTTCTTCCCAGATTTGGTGTACGGCTGAAAAGCGGAGGCATCGAATGGCATGCAAAATGAGTACATTAGTCCTCTTAATTCCAGGGGTGGCTCCTGTATATTCATCAAAACACACATTTCCACGCACTCATCCAAATATGGTTTTATGTCCTGCAGCCTTTGCGCCGTGTAATTCGTCCTCGCAGTCAACGTCTCCTTCACACTCTACAAAAACAGTTATTATCAATACCAGATTTCAGGTTAATGTTATGATGGTTAATATTAAATGTCATGTTAATTTGATTTAATTTCTTTCTTGCTACTCCAATACTCGTGACAGTTTAGAACTTAACTGTTGCACGGCAAAATATGCAACACTTGAGGTTATCGTATGTTTTAGCATAAGAATCAGCGTTTCACCTGACTAAAATGTTTGAAGGTAAACATATGGAAGCTTTGTATTACCTCGTTTTCTTCGTTTACGTTCATTTTCAACGTCAATATCAGTTATATAGAGGCATTTTCTTATGGAGCAGTCACTATAAATTTCTCGATGATACTTTAAAAAAAGTTTCAATAACGTTCGTTTCAATTGCAACAGTTGTGGCAAGAAATATAACATCAGTTTTGTGGGTTATCAATCAAAATAGCAGCCTTTCTATATTATATAAGATCCCTGCTTCTGGTTAAATGTTACAAATTTAGATAACCGTAATCACCTCCTTAAATACTTTCTGTATTCTTTTTATGTTTCTCTTCTTGGTACCTTTCAATGTTTCCATCACCTCAAGTACAGTCAGATCTTGGGGGTCATCCTAAAAAGTAGTAAACAAATGTAAAATATTTCTTAAACTAGACCTTAAACAAGTCAGCATGCAATGCGTATTTCATACATCCTTGGGTTCGATAATGTCAATAAACGATACAAAATTAAATACCAAACTTGGTATAATTGATATGTCTTATTATGTACTAGTAATTCGTCCTTGGCTGGAGTTGGGATACGAAGGGTGATGAATTCCTACAAGAGAACCCAGCTTAACTGGTAAAGCTCCTGGCTAGCATTCTGGAGATTCGGGTTTGATTCACAGTCTGGCTATGCGCATCGTCCCTTTGACATTTTGAAGCAGTAAGATAATAAATGCTATCAAGAACATTTAGGTGTGATTGTTAATCACCCTGAGTTGAAACGAGGTCGTTGCAGCTGATTGAGACATGATGGCATGCATCCCTTCCAAATTTAGAGAAATATGTTACAGCTTCATGCATCAGACATATGTTCGGAGAGTATAGATAACAGAGCACTCAACTAGTATTTGAGCTATCCAGATTCGATACCCTGTTCGGCTGTGTGCATTATTCCCTGTGACAATTAGATTGTACTTAGTACACTGTTGATGAATTAATCAAAGGTAGCATCAATATCAACTTTACCGAGGAGAAAAAGTCACTCATTTACATAATCGCAACTGTTGACGTTAAAATCAAAATTAAAATGTACATACCCCATCAGCACCGATATATTCATTTAGAGCTTGTATAGCTCTTTCTCTTTGTGATCTGGCTTTCTTGCACTCGACAAAGGAAACCTGTCAAAATCAGATTAAATTTGTAAATTTTCTCTTCTCTATACCTTGTCTTTTTTAGGATTTAACTATGTTTGAGAAACATTCATTCTATACACTCCTAGGTGGAAGAACTTTATGACTTCTGTAACAACAATTATGAAATTGTTGATACCAAATGTACCCATTATTTATTGTCTACAACAGCTTTCGTATGACGATTTTGTGATAAATCTAATGAATATTTCTGAAACCTCTTTGCTAATTACTACTTTGAATCACTATAAGGATGTAAGGTTAGAAATAGTACAGAGCGCCTACTACGTTATATATGCAAATCGTAATGATTCATTTTCGCCCATCCCATTAGTCATTAAACAGCTGCGTATAGGTAAACCATTTGCATCATGTGGAAAGATTCCAGTTGACGGTGAAACGATAGGTGCCGATACAAAGAACATTTTAACTAGGACACTATTTCAGGTCAAACATGAACGTAATTGGTCATCACTGATTTGTGTTTGTAGGCTTTTGAATAGTTCTAGAGCTTCCATGTCGTCATCTTTTAATTAAATGAAATAGCTGATGTGATGCTATATTTTTACTGAAATAATAACTCATACACGTCATCATCGAAGACAACTACTAGTAATGTATAATGAGAAAGGGTTTAGAAATTACATTTACACTTACATAAAGCACGTCCAAGAGAAATTCTATAGCATTAGTCTCTGACAGGTGATGTTTGTCCTGCAGGTTTTGGAAAGCATCTGTCCAATGGTTGTCGTAAAGTTCTGAATATCTCTCTGAAATCTTGTTAGGTCTGTTTTGGTCACTCAGATCCGTAATGCAAGGGTTTTCATAGGTCAGTCTTGCCGCAGCATAGGAACTAAGTCTTAATTGAATAAAAGGCTAATTTGAAAAAGCAATGAGACCAACTAATCATGTTAATCTATCACTAAGCAGCTTGAGTATACTGTGGCATCTATTGACTTGGCTCCTATTTTGAAAGGTTTTGCTCGTTGGCATACATTTTAGAACAGGAAAGACATTAACCTCAGCCAGAGATTAATAGGTCAATGGTTTATATACACCAACTGTGAAATAGTGTTTGTATTAGTTCCATTTTGAAAGATTTTATAAATTATCATAATAACAATTCACTATCAATAGTGTGTGTGTGTGTGTGTGTGTGTGTGTGTTACCAAGATGAATAAATAAGACGTTATTTATCCCAGTACGAAATAGTGCTTGATAATGTAAGAATGAACCAACTATATTTTGTCATAAAAAGCTTCTGATAACGTATCATAAGCAGCAGTTCAGTCTCACGATGAAGGCTGGAGACGTGTCCGCACATTTGCAAATCCGCTGCTGGAATATACGTTGCTCGGAATACGACCCATTGAAACCTGTATCATTTGCAAATGTTCCTTGGATGAATGACAGACAAGTCAAACATACAGTGCAGACAATTTAAGTTGAATAACGTTAATGTATGTTATTCTTTGAGAATACATTTTCTATGCAGACATGTAGAAAGGGAATATTATGACCATATAGCATATATAAAGCCTATCAGTTCATCCATTAATTAAGTGTCCGTTCGTTTTATGTTGTTCTGCATATTTAATTTGTATTGTGTACCTCATTTGTGTTCTTAATTAAGGGATGCATTTTTGCCGATCTCACTAATGTCATTGTTTAAAGAAGTTTGCTAATACTTGTGTTCAAGGTTCAATTCTTTGTATATCCTTAAAATTTTCAGAAAGCAAGCATGCGACCAACTTTCAGCTCATTTTTATTGTGTATTAGTTTTTTCATATAAGGTTGTTGTCAAGAATATTATTCATCCCTCGTTTAAGTTGAGTCTGGAATTATTTACTATAGTAATCAGATATAATTTGAGAGGAATCATTTTTTTTAAAAAAAAAGATCAATTATAGTTGGAAAGTGATCATTGCCATTTTGGACAGAGTCACTAATTTGTGATTATTGTGTTATGTATTCATTCAAAGACATTCTGGCCTATATCACTGTTATACATCAATAGTTTTGGCACGTCAGCTCATTGAAGACTATTGATGCATTAGCACGTTCGATAGAGGAATTCATTTGGAAAACTACACTTTTGGACGTTGTGAAAACACTTTTAAGATTATTTGGGATTTAATTCAAAATATTAAATTTTTCTCTTGTTACGTGTCTCGGCTCTTACAAAGCGTACCAGAAATAGTGAAGACAACAAGCTTTTCAAAATTTAACAAATAATTTATTTCCCTAGAAAACCAAGGAAAAATGAGAAAAAGGACTTAACGGTTTTACGAATCAAATCCAAAAATACTCCAAGTATTTAAGAAATAGAAGTCCTATTATTAAATAGACCTGAATGAATCTGAGTTCGAGTCTCGATGAAATCCAAAATGGAAGGCGATGATGTCTGTTGTGGTCAGCATCGTACTGATGTGTCAACAGTGTCTTGTTGAATCACAGAAAATATTATTCCAACTTTGAATTCCGTATAAATTTCAATGAATGTCTTTGTCCAAGAATTTTGGTAGGAGCACTTATGTATTTCCAGGGAAAAGAATCAATTGAATTCCATAAAATAAAATAAAAAATTCAACTTAAACTGGTCACAATATAATGTAACTTGACATCTCAGTGTTGTAAGCCCCGCTGACTAATCTCTACAAAGACAATAGTTATACACAAGTTTAAGACGCAAAACAAATTTCCGAATGAGGGTCAGCCTTCTAGAAAATTTAGATGTTTGTAACAATAAACACATGTTTCTTTTCACGTACACCAGGTATAGCCTTAATGGTTCTTACTCTGACAGGAAATTAAACAAAAATACTAAAAAATATTGTTTACCAAAACCCACACTGCTTCTGAATCGAGGTCAGCAACTATATACAGTGTTTCTATTATTATAACAGTCATGTCAAACAGAACTGAATTTCTGGAAAATGTCAAATCCAGTAAAAAAAAGTTACATTACAATAGCATGTAACGGAATTAAAAAATTTAAAACTTACAAACAAATAATTAAATTAAACATACATAACACTCTTAAATTTGTACTTTGAGAAACAAATCTATTTATTGACTTTACTAAATTTCATGGTTCGCTTCTTCCTCTTACTTTGTTTTAGTCCTGATAGTCGTACCAATTTATGTCAGATAGACTCTTTCTAATTTGTTGTGCATTATTCAATAATGTCACAATTTATTGGAGGTATGCTAAGGTAGTAACTGCTAGAAAACCTGAAATAATGGGCTCAATTTATGAAAAATGCAATAATCTTTGTGCATTTTTAAATTAAAATTATTATAAGTAGTCAAACTAGAAAATTCTTAAACTAAAACATTGGTTTTCAGTTGAAATGTACCTTTCAGATTCAAGTTACGTTGCTTAAGGATTAAATTGAAATATATCTGTCCAATTCGTGTTAGCTCTGTGTGATTGTATATACTGGACAGTGTTACGACACTGTAGTTAAATTGCATATGTGTTAAAATTTAAATTCTTCTAGTTCTTTGTTTTATTTTATTTTTATACCACTAAATGTTATTATTATTATTATTATGATGATTATGTTTGCGTGGGTCTAATAGTTTGTTAGAAACATCGTATTTATTTAAAACGTAAATGTGACTCGTGTAAGCACGATTTTTGCATGACGGTTTTTCGTATCAAGTAAACAGTGAGAAAGAGCTATGTAAATGGTTGGCTGTGACCACGTTATTTCAAAATAATACTTGTTTACGCATTGTAGTGATTTCGAAATCACACGACGTTTTCATGCGTGTGTACATATAATGATGCATTAGCTTGTTTTAAATGCTCAGTTACCTGTAAGAAAAGTGGTAGTCATAGTCGTAGTCAGTTATACTTGAGAGTCACATCATAACATCTTACAGAGTTTCTAATACCTTAAGGAAAAGGTATTTCTGTGCTGGAAAGAGGTGTTTGTTCATTCGTACGTGTTAGGAACAACATGTGTGTTGTTAGTGGTGGTAGCTGTACTTCATCTACTTTCTAAATAATTATTCTCCCTGGAGAACAGCCCTACTGGCTTGGGACAAAGACATTTGATGAAATTATTTCTAAATCGGAATTGTGTGAATACAAATTGTGCTTTACAGTGAAAATTCTGGACATATTGTGTTAGCTTTCGTCTGACGTCATCATCCGCCATCTTGGATCGGAACTGAGATTCAGACTGTATCAATTTAGAACTGTTTATTCACAGCACTTATGTGTTTTCACAAATTTAGAACATATTTTTGGATCTTCTTCGTGAATCGTAAGTCTTGTTTCATCTGTTTACCTTTTTACCGTGTTTTCTAGGGAAATAAATTTTATTTTTGTTAAAATTTACAAAGCTTGTTGTCTTCACTCTTTCTTTTTGTTACTTTGAACGAGCCGATACGTAACAAGTCAATTTCTCCTAAAGGAAACATCACAAATCTCTACTTGTTCAGGAGGTTATACATTTGTGAGGATTTATTTTGTCCTAATATAAGTAGAGTGGGTAACGTTTGCTGTAAATAGAGTAATATTTTTTAAATGATTTTGTAGAGGAAGTCAAAGTAGGCCTTAATTGGATTTAACTGTGACACTTGAATACTTTTGGTAAACGATTGGTTGTGGCCAAGGTCATTTCTAAGCATAAGTGATTACATCCTATACTGTGATTGTTAGATGATGAAATAACCACGCGTTCTTCGTGCATGTGCATGAAATGACGTTTTGGTTCGGTTTTTAAACACTTAGGTCCCTGTGAAATAGTCAGAGTCGTTCTTATACCTTGATAAGAAGGTATTATTTTTCTTGTTATAGATGACAGCTATAGGAGTTCATCTACTTTTTAAATAATTTATTTTTGGGTGGAGAACTACACAAATGGTTTAGGACAAAGACATTCAGTGAAATTCATTCTAAATTGGAATAGTACTGTACAAATTGTGGTTCAACGTGAAATTCTGCACATTTGTGTAAAGACTTCTTCTGACGTCATCATCCTCCATCTTGGAACCAACTTGAGATTCAAACTAGATTCAGTTGGAACTGTTTATTTATAGGACTTATATATTTTCACAATCCTAGGATAAATGTTTGGATTTTCTTCACAAACCGTAAGTCCTATTTCATATTTTCACCTTTTCACAGTGTTTTCTAGGGAAATAAGTTATTTTTGTTAAAACTTACAAAGTTTGTTGTCCTCTCTCTTTTCTTTTGTTACTTTTGAAAGAGCCGATACGTAACAATATGATCGAAGGAGATTTTGGAGGCCAAAGCGTGAAATAGTTTCAATATGTCTCACTGAAGGAAAACCACAACAAGAGTAAACGCAAAATAGTTGAACTTGCACAACATAACAATACATAGATACATTTTTAGAGGACACCATTCATTGCAGGCATTGTCTTTATATATTATACATTATTCAGAGGATATTGTTATCTATTTTTTGACATTATTACAACGTACTAATTAAAGAACAAACCTGATTAGAAGGTCGTTCTTTTCTTTCTCGAGTTGTTTGACTTTCCTTGAATATATTTGCAATTCTTCTTCGTACCTCCTGCTCATCTCATCTAAATCTGCCTTTGGGACATCTTGTTCCTTTCTTGAAAGAAATACGATTGTAATAAGAATGTGGTATAAAATATTTGCTATTATTATTATTATTATTATTATTATTATTATTATTATTACCTTATACACATAAAAACGCATATTGTAGATAATGTACGCCTAAGAGGCTTAAGTTCATGAAATAGTAATTACTGGGTTGATGAGATTATTACGAAAAGTAAACCTATCACATAATGCCAATCTTAAAAATATTTGTTGTAGTTCACATAAAGTGCTGATGTAAATAGCACTGAAATATTTAAAGAGGTTTCATTAGAGTAGGTAATCTATTGTGTTTATGTGGTTTAAATGTAGTAGCAAACGCTGCGTACAAAGAAAAGCTTGAACATGACAACTAAATGGGAACAAATAATTCCAACGAAGTTCTACTGCCACTGCTGCAAATAATTTTTAAGCCACTATTGAAGAGGAGTAAAAGTTGGAGAAAGAAAAAGAAGAAACATATTTTTTTTTCAACTGCAGTACGTCTGATTAATCTATCCTTCAGTACTGTACATTCAACAGAATGGGGTATATATGTTTATACAAAATGTAAACTCAAAAAAAGAGGGCTGTCAAAACCCATGATCCAAATATGTGAGCAAGTGAGTTCAATCTCCTTGATCAACTAGATTTCTTTTTGAGATAAAGATACGAGTTTAAAACAAATTGTTATGCACGTGTAGTGTCAAAAACAACTATTATCGTTTGGGGCTAATAATACACCGGGTGATAGGGATTTCGTTTCAATTTTCAAAATATTGGACTGAGATACTTGTCTACGTTAAGTGGCCTGTTCCAAAATGGTGAGCATTACCTTACACGGTTGAGTTCCTGGTCTTTTCTTGAAAACTTTTTTCTGCAATAATGGATAAATGGTTGCAAGAGAAGTGTTAGTTAATTTGCACGTTTCTAAAGCTGATTTGCAAAACAATTAGCTGCCCCTAATGGTGTTAATATAGCACTGTTAATCTTTTCGAATTATATCAAGAGTCTTATGTTGACACACTGACATTTTTATGAATTTGTGTGTTTGCTTATGATGTCTGCTCAATGAAAATGAAGATGATTCTAATAAAAGGCAACTACGATTGTAACAGAACATTTAATTTTAGTGAAATCATGATGGCCTTCAATCAGCAACGGTGGCTGCTTTTATAATATCAACAGCTATGCAGTTTGGAATACCCGGTATAGTTTGAAAGAGGTAAAGTAATTACAAAAGGGACATTTCACACATCGTGGATGGATGCTATTTCCTTAAGAAATTCTTTTAACATTCTAAAACTTCGTTTCCAAATATTTTTGAACAAGTGTGTAAATATTCCATCGAACCTGATATACATCCAGTTGCTAAGGTCGTAAAGATCTTAATGGTACAACAATTTTGTGGAATGATTTTTCCCTACGACATTGCAATTTTTGATGAGGCAAATATTTATGGAGAGATGCAATAATTTTGAAACAATAGAATCTCTTATGAGAGCAGCCTGTTTGGTCATTTATTGACCTGAGATGGGTGATTCAGCAATAGTCTGGTTTGCAGTATATGGCCCCACTTCCTTCTGGCACCTATTAACGATGACTTTGTTGCAGGCTTTTTGATAAAAGGAATAGCTCTGTGTTTTGTATTGGTCTAGTTTTGCTTTGGCCTTAGTTCAAGCTTGGTCAAATCGTAGAAAATCGTATAGGTCATAAGTTGTTGTAGTCTCGACTTGTGAACCTGACTATAATCTTAAATTGTCAGTGGTGTCCCTCACAGACTTGTCTCACCTCTGAAATCACATGGAATGTAGATTCCTATATGACCCGTATCAAAATATTTCTATTTAGTATGGCTTCAGCACTTTGTTAGAAAGATTGGTCAGAATGGTCATTGATTTTCATGTTCTTGTCACCCTTTTTGAGGATACCTTTGACACTTGCTGATTTCTAGCCTGTACAAATTACACTGTGGAACAGTGTCCTTTGCAATATTGCGATTAACAAACGTGAGAGGTAGCAGAGTTTTAATATGCTATCTGTGAACTCGTTGTCTTTAAAAAGTTAAGAACGTCATTTTACCAACTGAAATTTTCTCTATCGATAAAAAGGATTTCGAGCAGTAACTCAAAACAAAGCGGATACTGTTTGGGTAGCATGCCCAAATAAGATTTCGTACTATTGTGGGGTTCTTAAACTATTTCTCCAGGACTGCATGCTAGGAAATCCCAAACCCTGTCGGAGGAAAAATGAACTCGTCCATAACGTAATTGTCAATCGAAAGAATCCTAAGCGGGTTTTTACAGAGTTCAGAGATACCTGTACTGATTCAGAAAGTAACAAAGTTATTAACCACATCACATGTGCGTCTCACAATTATTGTGACCAACGCTAACGGCTTCAAAACTATTTATCGAAGAGGCGAGAGCGTACGTTCGACGTACAGAAGGATTACCTAAACTAGTGAATTTGATTTATCAAACTCTGATCAGACACATTTCCAAGTCGCTCATATTATAACCAGGGGAAGTAATTGCGCACGCTAGTGCTGCTGCACTCAGAGCCAAAGTCAAAGATCATGTGTTCCAGGGTCTGACATCTCTTCCTCAACATCGTCTGCAACATATCCTTCATTGCATCAAAACCCTTTCCAGTCTCGTCGCTACGTGTGATAGAAATAGACATAAACGGACCAACTTTGTGTACGACACTTTAAACATACTTTTGCCTACAATAGTTACTTAAGATCCTACTTGGCTCTATTTGAATCCACGGGCATATTTTATACAAGCAACAACACACACGGTGTTTCTACAACAACTGTGCAGGAGTTTACTGTTCCCGTAAACTCATTTTAACACAGACAAAGACAGTGATACCAGATATTTACATTCCATAACATCTGGACATATGTGTGAAAATTAAGATTGTTCAAGCAATCAGGAACACTGAAAATTTGATCCTCTTTGCAGAAGTGGATTATGCCATATAAAATAGTCCAAGAGAATGGTCCTGGACTAAACAAAATTCCAATATGGACAATTTAGTCAGCGAAACAGATGATTAAATACGTCACCAACAGGAGCGAAGAAATAACGTTAAAGTGTGATAGAAGGGGAGCAGACAAGGGATAGGAAACGGTATTGATATAAAGGTCGGAATAAAAGAATATCGATTCAGGACACTACAGACGAAAGAACAATGTTACTGATGTCGTGTGGATTATCCCTTAATTTGTCAATAAAAAGGTTAGGCGTATTATCGAAGACCGTTTTGACTCTCATTTTAGGAAGAACAAAAATGCTGAATGAGTGATTTGGGAACCTTTATCTTGTCATACATATTTTCTACACAAAACCAGTCACCTCCAACGTTCTGAACCGAAGAAAAACGGCCGCCTCATCACAAACTCAAAGACATTTGAGATCATGTCATCATTACAGACGACAGTCATCAACCAGAAAAATGCTCGATTTCTGTCTACTTTTAGAACGACGATCTCTGGTAATATTTTGATTTGTATGGAATACCAACGATGAAGACGATCTTGTAGACTTATCGAGAATAAATGGATTTATATCCATTTTCTTAACATGACATCACAAATATCACATTCCATAGTGTATAGACAATATTGTGTGTATTATGTTTACTAACAAAGCCATAGATTCCACTTTGCATACATTTAATGGCTCATTGTGGATAATATTTCCCTGGAAACGATCAACAAGAAGATTGTTGTTACTGGATCAATATTTCTATTTGTTTTCTTCAGCCAGACGATGTGGTTTAAGACCATGCAAGATGAAACTGTAAACTTTTTTTTGATGAGAACGATGCTGCCATACTAAGACATCCGAATCAGAGACATCAGCTGCAGACTGCCTGCTTAGGACACAGCAACATTCAGCAACATCAAACATTAATAGCCGTGTAAGGGTGGAGGAGATGACCCATGCAGCCTTATTCTTTATAAAGGCAAT
Source organism: Megalonaias nervosa (assembly GCA_016617855.1). Taxonomy (NCBI): domain Eukaryota; kingdom Metazoa; phylum Mollusca; class Bivalvia; order Unionida; family Unionidae; genus Megalonaias; species Megalonaias nervosa. The sequence continues at coordinate 14,695 of JAECUM010029556.1, forward strand.
ACTCTATTTTGTGACAAATGATGACGATTAAGACGACTGTGGTGATGCTGATGATGGCGATAATGGTCAGACTAATATCATGGCGGTGGCGTCAGTTATGATGACGATGATCATAATAATGTGTGTGCGTGATTTGAATTTAGCTTTAACATTTTTTCAGTCATATCGCTACGATGTCCGCATTGTGGCAGTTTATAGTGATGTCTAGCACTGGGGCACCATGTCGCAGACATGTAGCATCTTGTCCCACCCAGTCAGATTATCCTTGCACCAGACCGACCAGTCCTAACACTGACCTCTTAATGCTGAGCGCTAAGCGAGGCAGCTGTTAGTACCATTTTTACAAGTCTTTGGTATGACTTGGCCGGGGTTCAAAATCGCGACTTCCCGCATTCAAGGCGGACGCTCTAACTCCTAGGCCACCGAAGCGGTCTATAATAATAATAATGATAATGACTGGGTGGGTGACGACCGTGAGATTCAATAAATACACAGTATCACCAATAAATATAGTTTATAAAAAGCCGGGAATATTGTAACATTCTTAGAATGTAAGCAAATTGGCAATCTCACAATCTTACGACTTGAAAGTTTACACAAAGAAGACTTGTATTCAAAGTTATTGATTTAAATGTAAAAGTTATATGCATGTCAAATTTGGAGAAATGAAACAAAAATAATTGTAGTTGTTGAACTGTATATAAAACCTTTAGTTTTCAAATAACAGTTTTAGAGTGGTTAAGCCAAAGATGAATACAATGCAACAAAGAAGAATTATCAGCCTTGATACATAAGTGCTTGAACAAAAATTACATTACTACCTTGAAAACAAAGACAGCAATTCTTTATTTCAATGATGGCTTGGATACATATGGAATCCCTCCTGATTTTAAACCTGTTTCCACAAAACAAATAATTATTTCTATTTCATGTTTTATATTCGTATATGATTGGGTGTGTGTTGACAATTTTGACGCGCGCTTTTTATGGCCTAAGCCTTACCGAAGAAACGAAATTCCCGGGAAACATTTCTTTGTTTTTGTTTTTACTTATGCGGAATCCATATCAAACAACTCTCAAACAACAGTCTAACCTGGTAGATTCTCTACAAAAATAAACATCGGAAATAATTTGATACGGAGATACAGTTACAACTCTAAAAGGGAGAAATTGCTGGAAATTGCAGATAAACTCGGTACGTGAAGCAAAATAGAACTACGGCTAGAACAATATCATTACTTTATGACGTAATCTGCACACGTTAACAAATTCTCTAGTGATTGCATGTTTAAAAATAGAAAGTTGGGAATGTTTCGACCTAGGATGTCATATCATTCGAGCTTCAGTAATGGACACAATAGCGTCATTAAGTAAATAAGGTTCAAATTTATAACGTTATTGACTGCTGCAATATTTCATAAATAATTCTTCGATCATTCGCGGAAAATCGCGGAGTTGGTGATACATGAAACAACAAAAGGCAAGCTCACAAAGGGAAGCGGAATATGTTTATTAAGTTATCAGGAATAGTGGATAATTAAGACTCTAGTGACCTATTTCAACAGTGTAGGAAAACTCGTGTTCTGGAAACATTTTAATTACACACTGGGAGAAATAGTCATGTAAGCAGAACGATCATATCCTGTCTGCTGCGTGCAAATGTGAACGATCATTATATTCAACACTTATTAACGAAATTAATAATAAATTTGATTAGCACAATTAAATAATGAATGTCTATAATACACGGAGATTTGCCGTATATATTGCAAATTGTATGAAATTAACCAAGCACTTAGTAAATCTGACTAGAATTTAAAACTAAGTCATCACTTGTTTGACTGAGATGCCTTAATGCTTGCTTAGTTAAAGTCATTCCTTACTACCATGTATTCAAAATCTGCATAACCTTAATCAATCATTACATGAGAATAAAAACGTTTTGTCAAGAAAATTCTTACCTCAGTTTTCTTACTTTTGCCTTCAATACTTCCATCCTGTAGAAATTATAATATCATTATATAAAGTATACCTGTATCAAGTGGGTGCAAGATATGACAAAAACATGCCATGTTTTATTATCTTATCGTCCTTCTAATGAATATCCATGATAATATTCTTCGAAGTATCTCGTCATATTTTATTATTATATTACATTATGTAATAATTATTTTCAATATTGACAGCATTATCAATATAAGTATGATCCGGTCTTGCAATAATTCTAGTTTGCATAATCTGAATTTACATCATTTGAAAAACGAAGGTCACGCTCGTACACAGACACGTACACACACACACACACACACACACACACACACACACACACACACACACACACACACACACACACACACACACACACTCAAACCTCTTATCTGGGATTGAGGTTGATGGTCCGGCATCATTCAAAGGATGTGTATCATCCTGATAACCCAGATTACTTTCTCCTGGATACATCTCACTTGATGCACTGGCAGATGTCGGGTCATGCAATCGATCATTCTGCAAATTTATTGCAAATAAATTCTGTTAAGATTGTATGATACACAGTAGATTTGTCTAATACGTATTGCAATTGCAATCGTGAAGTGCAAGTGGCAAACATTAGAACAAAACAGTGCTCATATTACACTACCAACGAAATTTTGTAATATCACCACTATGTTTATAATCATAATAATATCCGTGCAAGAGGACACGCGTGGCTGAGTGGTCTAAGACGTTCGTCCTTACAGATGACACACATCGTATATCTGCCCGCGTGAGTTTGAGTCTTGACTTGACCAATGTGGATATGTTACAAAACTCGCCAGTAGCATCCCATAACGAGATTTTCCAGGGTTCCACCCCCGCCAAATATAAATATACTTATCGCTATGTGTAGTCTTATAGTCTGTTAAGATGGCGTTAAAGCCCAAAGATCACAAATGCCGCAAACACAGATATACAGATATTGTTGTGCCAATTTTCAGCACACGATACATGGTGGTCAGTATATCTGATGGAGGAAGATTCCAGAATAACCCCGAGAAAAACCACGGACCCGCGGGAAGCTACTGGCTAGCCAGAGAGAGACACAAGCAGATGAATTAATAGGTAGAGAGATAGAACCCGTTTGTTGCATGCACAACTAGAATAAGAAGAATGCAAGAACAAAGCAAAGGAGATATAGGTACAACTAGACATGTTTAGCCAACTTTCTATGTATTCTTTGGTGCAAAGATTCGGTAAAAATCAGATCACATCCACAGACTTAGCGTATTCTGATTATATAAAACAATCATTCAGTTAATTAAATTGCTTAGTTTCCATGTCTTGAGTAATCCTGATACGTTTACAAGCTAATGAATTACTCCAGTTGATAAATGATGATTTGCATAAATATCTAGACTCTAGAAGAGATCGGCAGACCATAGCATGTTTGCTATACACGTAGTAAATTGCAAAACATAAAGAATAACAAATATCTTCCCGAACTCTAGAGTAAAAACCTAACGTGTATGAAACATTATCACGATTGTATCAATTTGAAAGGATAATGAACCAGAAGAAAACTCAGGATGTAAATTCGTATACTTGAATGTAAGTTAGTAAAGGCATTGGAACTGATGCAATGATGGAACGAACGCGTAAACTTTAGGAAAGTAGAAATTCGTATGCATTTTAGTCATTATCTAAAGCTCTTAAAATGATGAGTACATCATTTATGTAACTTGTGTTTTGTTTGTATAAAAACGTTGGAGGTGAATGTTTTCAGTAACAACCCTGTTTGGTATCCATCCACCACGCCCAACAATCAATGCTACAACCAGTTTCAGTACGTTTCAAAAATTATCCGATTTTTCCAGTTACATATTGTTAAAAGATATGGTAACGCATATGTACCTGCTACAAGATTTTGGTCTGCAGTTTTAACTATAATATTCAAAAGTCGTTTTCATTGCTGTTTGAACATTACTTGTAACTGAGTTTGTAAATGTATGCGCGACAAAGACATTTTTAGAAGTCATTATAAATTTTTATCACCATGTATTCTCTACTGTCATTCCCGTCAATTTGATCGTTATGGTTATAAACGAGCTATTGAGAAATAATGAGCGATACTTGTGCTTGAAATATATAATAATGATGGCAAAGTAAGGACTAAACCTATTTCTGCTCAAATACCAATGAAAATGTCGCTATTTCGTATAGATTGTATCGCATTTATAAAATATTACGTTTTACTGCCTGATGTTTAAACCCCTCGGCTGTTCCGCCATAACAACAGTGAGAATATTAAACCTTAGTGTTGTTCTGGTTAGTAACAAGTACGCAGCAATCCCCATTTATTTTAATCTGATGCATGCAATGCATGTAAACAGTGTAATATAATAAATTCTTGCACTATACCTTTCCTTTATCTTCCCTTTGACCTTTCTTCCGTCCCTTACGTTTTGGTGGTTTTGCGCTGTGATAATAATAATAATAATAATAATAATAATAATAATAATAATAATAATAATAATAATAACGCATGCGCTCAACCATTAAATGTAATTTAATTTTAACGCATAATATTCATATAAAATGGTCCTATTGAAAATCATGCGAGACTCGCTGGCTTCTTATAACCACTCAACATAAAGTGTACCTCAGCATTCCCGATATAACTGTAACTAAATCAAATACAATTGTGAAGATGGAAATCATGATATTAATTGGAATATGAAGAAACAGGATGTGAATGTATTATTGCAAGCATTTCTAAGACGAATCGATCTCAAGTACTGAGTTGGTTTTCATAATGGTGTGCTTCGTTACTGCAAAGTCAATCATAGACTGTTTATAACCAAATAATTCTAAGATAATAATTTGATAATATATTTGGAGTTTTGATCATATAATACAAAGCAGTTTGACACAGTCTGCATCTGCTGTACTGCAAAATAAAATAAATATGTTTATTGGCAATTTATTTTATATCAACAAGGACATGACACACACGAAAATATTACAGTAAGCGTTCAACAAAATATTTCATATCAAGATCTGAGACTAAACTATACTGTTGGCAGTGATGGAATGTTTTTAATTCCTTGTGACATTTTAAAGATAATAAATAGGATAATTCGTTAATACCGGCAAAACTAGGCAAAAATAGACGAAAAAGTTTAAGTAAACCAGAATTATGTAGATTCTATATATTTGTCAGCTCTAAAGGCATATAAGTTGCTTCCAAGGTTATACAATGGTTGTATTGGCGCGCTTGTATTGGCATTACTTTGTCTTTCAATGCTTGTATTAGTATTTTGATCATCTTTAATGTTCGAGTATGCTTGCTTCTTTCAAGAGCATCAAACATATCTTATCTTGTAGTCACTTTAGTCGAAAAACTGAATATCCTTCTTCCTACCATTATAACTGTTAGCACTGTTAACATGGATACATAAAGAATTACCTATTTTCACATAATACTTGGAGAATATGTATCTTTCATGTAACTTTTAGCTTGTTGTAGTAGAATCTATGCATCGGCTATTTGCTTACTCCTAATTCTGATATTGTCAGTTTTACGTTTATTTTCATACTTATCAATACAATATACCTACTCATTCTATTTCTTCCCAAAAATAAATATATATATATGGTAGTTTAAAATAACTGCTCATGTGCACATATTCTTACTTTAGTTCTCTTTCTTGCATAGATTAAATATTTCAAAAAATACACCTGTAGCTGTTAAACTACTCTTTATATATTATAGCTTTGGTATTGTCAGCATCATTTTGCCATTGATCGTCCGTGCGTGTAGCACAAAGTGTTCTAAGTAGAACTTGTTTGTTTGTTTATGTTGTGCTTTCTGTTTCTCCTGATCTGTTAGCCATCTATTCAGACCGGATTATTTCATCATTTTTTATCCTTTTCTTCAACTGACTCCATCATTGTTTGATGTGTGTGCATGCAACTGGGATTTCTGGATCATTATTCAAACATCCTAAAATAACTCTTGTTATCGTAAAATAAATTTGTTCTTCTTGGATAAACAACCTGTAAAGAATATTTCGCTATACTTGTTTCCGCGGCTTGGTTAATTATTTCACTACGTGCCCAATCTGGTGCCCCCCCCCCCCCCATTAGCCCTGTTCTAATGTTTCGTATACTTCGTATTACCTCATATTGTTCAGTAGGTGGGTTAAAATATGCATCTACTTCTTTATCTTGTACAATTTACACCGTGGAGTCTAACTATTTAAAAGTTGTTACATGTAAAAGCTCCCTGTAATAGATGTATTTCTTCGAGTCAGAAATTGTATTAGAAACGTGTTGACCTTGTTTAAAAAATTGGTTCTTTTTCGAAGACCTTGACAAAGTCGATTTATTTCTTTCGCCTTCCTTGACTCTAACAGTTGTCTGTTTCCACATATTCCTAAATATGTTTCTATTTTGTCTGCGCTTTTGGAATTTTTTAATTTAGCATAGGTCAGTAATTTTAAGATAATCTAAGTAAATTGACCTATCACACATTTTCACAACCAGTAAGACAGATCACCAGAAAACATAGCGCGTAAGTAATTGGATGGTATACAGTTCAATAATCCGTAACGTAAAATAACATAAATTCAAAACAAAGTTACGTCCCCCTTTATGAAAATTACTTTGTGAGCGTTCCGGTCATTTAACATTTAATAAAAACTTGAACAAGAGATGCGGAGAAAATACAATGCTCCATATCTGTCTACCACTGAAGACCTTAAATGTACTGAAAGTGGTCCAAATCTGTCAATACCAGATTACGTACAAAATACGACATGAAAGATCATGGTACTGGTTTACTTGCAAACAGTAATAAAATGAATTAGTGAGCAATACGCAAACAGTAAAGTAAACACAAAGCAGAAGTATAAATTAACGTTAACTCAAGTTATGGTGATACGAAATTTGATATTAAATAAGCGTCTGACTACCTCGAATAATCCAGTCCTGAGAATGGCATCTGAGACGAATGTTGCTCAAGCCTAGAATGAACAATCGCGCCTAATTTTATGTATCTATGTAGATCAAACTTCCAGACTAAATGTATCGATATACAAAATAAATTCCAAAATATATGTATCGATGTAGAACCAATTTCCACGCTATTGTTTAAAAGTCTTTCATAGGCATACGTATTATACATTCTTTATTGAACTGTTGATATATTATTTTTCGTGATCATCTAACCATGATCCATGATGGAACTTTGCATACATGAATCTGGAAATTGCAATGCCATAAGGTGTCTATATAAGTAGGCAATACAAAGTTACGATGGTGATCATTACTAAGACGAGGATGAAGATGACAAACTCACCTTACGTTTTTACGAAAAGGAAATCCGCCTAGTTTCGTCAAGTTACACACTACACAAAGTTACCTGTATCTTGCAAATTAAATTAGATCATTGTGTAAAAACACAGTGACTAAAGGTGCTGTTTCCAACATCAACAAAAATACATAAAAATCTTGGTTCTTCGAGGACAATAAGTACTAAAATATCGCAAAAGCTTGGTCTATATGATTAATATAAGTGCAACAAATCTTCGATATCTGTGTGAGATTCTTACTTAGAAAGTACTAAGTATCCAACGATAGATGGTATCAATACGAACCATAGATCAAATCCAAAGTTGGAGACAATACTGTATCTCAGTCCCAGTTATTTTCCTAGCGGAAACATCGCTTGAATTCCTTCTTATGTACTAGTTTTAAAAGATTTCTATGCACCTATCCACACATGTTTTTATAGACCTTCTCTGCCCTCGTGCGTTCATCCACTTTGACACTTTATTGTTTTAACGAAAACCAGCCAATATGAAGGTCTCCAACTGTTGTTCGGCTTTACAGTGGACAATTGTTGATTCTGATCAATCAGAATCGAACAGGTAATAGATGGGTTAAGAATTGGTTGTAAGTTTAGATTCACAAACTCTTTCTTAAAAACCGTGTCTAAAAGGCTGCACACAGCATCTTGCATGTTTTTAAAAATTTGGAACAAAAGAAATGAATTGGAATTCTGGTGCAAGTGAATTTTCGGCAGCCGTCTAAATCGCGCTTCTTAACTTTGCCGTCCTGCATAAAGGCCTTGATGCTGAGTTCAATAAACTAAATTGTGTTTCCTATTGAAAACAAGTAGCATTAACTAATCAGATAAGTAAAATTGTCAATATTTCTCGACTGGACTACAGTATGTATTTTCTCTCAGGTTTTAAGGGTATTTTAATACATTATTGCCTGTATCGTGGGATAAATTTGGATCTAAGTGCCTGGGGGTGTCGAACGCGCAAGCGTTGAATTACGCGTCAAACGCTCAAACAAACTTAGTTACCGGAGCAAATGGATGGAATAACGGCTTACTGAATCAGTTGTAATTTGTTCAGCTTATTATCGCAAATATAATCCATGTCAGTGGATCAGTAAATTTTCACCTGAGCGTCTCAAAATGTAAAAAACATTTTCTAATTCGTTTCGCTTACAAATGATGTCAACGCAATTAGATATATCAAGATCAAAAAGTTTCAAGAATTTCGAACTCCAGTTGTGTCTGTGTGTGTGGTAGTTTATTGTGATGTGTAGCCCTAGGACATCATGCCGCAGACATGTAGCGTCATGTCCCACCCATTCACATTATCCTGACACCAGTCCTAACACTAGCCTCTTAATGCTGAATGCCTAGCGAGGAAGCTATTAGTACTATTTTTATAAGTCTTTAGTATGACATGGGCAGGGTTCAAATCCACGACTTCCCGCATCATAGGGGACGTTCTAACCACTTAGGCCACCGGAGTGGTGCATTCTAACAATTAAAATTTACATTAATGATGGTAACACACATTCATACACAAACCTACCTCTTATCTAGGAATGAGGATGATGGTTGCATAGATTGCAAAGCATCTGAGTCATCCTGAAAACTATAATTATTACTTTCAATAGTTGCTTCCTCCTGGATATTTTCCGTCGGATGCCATCTGAGCAGTTTCATGATGGGAGCGATTACCCTGGGGAAAATATATTAAGATTTTATTGCAGACTATATTTAATCAATTTGAGGTGCAAAGCTTAAGTAAAAGTGTACAACGGTTGAAAATAAAAATTATCATTTCTTACTACATACATACATATATGCATACATACATACATACATACATGCATACATACATACATACATACATACATACATACATACATACATACATACATACATACATACATACACCATGTTCTCTGGAATGTGTTAAATTTCAGAGAGATAATTGGTGGATGTATCGGAAGGTAATCATTTTGGAACTGATTCTAAGATCAAATAACATTGCAAACCACGCATCCTTAACGAACGTTCTTCTTGTCCAATATGACACTTCCTGCCCGGGTCTCCATTGTAGTAACTAAAGAAATCATGCAGCAGTACGTGCCTGCTTGAAGCATTGTGATAAGAAGTTTCTACGACGTTTTAAGTCATCAAGATAATCATGTAAATTCATATCGTCTAAATATCCTTGTCTTTCTGTGCCATATTAAGAATTTTGTATACTCACTTCTTTTGTCCGTCTCCGACCAGTTTTTCAGTGGTTGTAGCCTGTTTGAAAAATACTTGTTTAAGTGTCATATCTAATTTTAACTTTTCACATGTAAGAACATATAAAATTGAAGGACCTTTTGCTTTTAAAAAATTGTATGGTCTGCGTCTATTTCTTAGAGTTTAAACATTTATGCAAAAGTAGTGGATGAACTTATGTAAATTAAAGATATTTAGTGATTAATAAAAAGTATAAACAGAAAAACAAATATATTGGGGAAGTATACAATAACAAATAAATAGTGTCACACAGTAAATTATTGCCTTAAACATGGAAACAGAAACAAAAATCTTAGAACGCAAACTATCGTACTCTAATATAAGCTCGTAGACATATTTCAAGTAATAGTATTACCCACACACATCGGGGATGACAAATTGTGCATCCATATGAATCTTTACGTAAAATTCTTTCAATAAATGACTAGTTGACGTTTTGTTCGGAAATGTGTGTTCAATGTTCTCAGTTTTAGCAATTGCTCCGTTTCTATGCTACGACAAAACATAAGGCGTTAGTTTTCCCTTCCAATATTTGACGATGTTTGAAGAACTGTCAAATGTTTTATAAGTAAATATTGATATAGCAGGTGGTTGTGCATGTCTATTTTGCTACATGTTCATCTGGATTTGTAACATAAGCACTAAAAGATCTTTTTAATTGCAGCTCGAGCATAACTTATATGATCTAGTTTGCAATTATTTATTAAACGGATGATCGGTATTTATCTTTAAACATTCTCTGTAATTATTTACGTCATTTTTATTCGACGATATTATTATAAATCCCATTAGGACAAACTTATGCTTGAAGAATATATCGGTAGCCAGTTGTTGAATTACGGGTCGCACGATACACGCACGCTGTCCTGTTGGCAGAGTAGGGACTAAAACAATCCTGCTGTGTACACATAAAAATAGAGACTTATATTTTCGTTAGGATCCTATCCCATATACAACAATATCCAATTTTACCGCACTATATTTAAGTCTATTAGCTGCTCGCCTTCACAACATAGATACATGTCAGAACTTAATGCACGTGTGGTTATAATCTAGTAGGCGACCACCTTGATACAGATTAGATTGAATTTTACATTATATGGAAAAGGTATAGTCATAAATGCGTACACTTTACCTTTCCTGTATCTTCTTTTTGATGATTTTTCTTTCCCTTACGTTGTTGTGCCTTTGCACTGAAATAATAATAATAGCAATATTTATATCAATAAATCAAGCTTGCAGATTTAAGATTCTTTAATTGATATTCTAGGCTAATACAGTCCACTTGACAGGAGATGCCGCTTGGGTTTGTTTGATCAGTATAGGACGTGCTGCAGATTTCGCTATTCGCGCTTCTGCTCTGCTCAGACGCAAGAAATGGGTTAAATATTTTATGCCAATAGTGAGTATCCTGAGTAAGTGATGACTGCTATTCGTTTCGACATGAGAATGTGAACGTTATGGAAGATTGGCACAACAATTTTCGGTAATATTTAGTGAGCCAACTGAAGAATACGCTCAGAGAAAGAAAGGAGCTATTTCCAGGCCAACATAAAAATATGGTCCATTACTGAAACCTCCTGAATCTGTACCAGACTTGGAATGTGCATCACCAAGGTCTACTCAGTAAATTCGGTTCAGCATTGATCGTTTATGTCCCCATATATACAGATGAATACAAAAATACAAACTAAAGAGAAGACAGAAGTCGAGAAAGACTTCAAACTGATGTAAACCTTTTCCTTTGCAAAGACTATTGAACACCTCAGAATGCGCATTCAGCTTCTGAAGATATGGAAGACAAGGTTCGTCGTCTGTTTGTCGTCTCAGCGTTTTTGTCTCGGGAAAGTTTTAGCGCCATCCTTGTTGCTGTTCGTTTAACACGGCCAATAATAATGTAAACAGTCCCATCTATTCGGGCTAAAATGTCCTTGAGCTGAGCAAGTACCTTAGTTTTGACTTCGACTTCAATCAAATTAAAGAGTGCTATAAGCGCACATCTTGTATGCGCACATCTTGTATGTGGATACTAACAATCCGCTGATGAAATATCTAGACCGTTGATATGTCTAAGGAGATATAGCCGAGGACATTCCCCTTTGAGACACAAACTATTATATTAAATAGCAAACAAGGCAAATAAGTTGGTCTTGATGTGCCTTAGTCACTTTTAAGAAACAGTGCAACCACCTCCATATGTAATCCATACTAGTCGGAGGCCAACAGGCCTACACAGAGAAATATAAGGCTAATATCGTCTCAAAAACAATAGGTCCTTCTAGAGAAACTGTGTTTGGGGACTCAATTAACAGTTACAGATATAATCATACAATGATTTGCATTTAATGTTTTTCATAAAATATAATTCAACAAATACTATCGGACCCGAATACGTTCTCAATAAAATCTGTGTTACATTGTTTTCTAAAAGAATATGCTACTCGTTATGCTACACGTTCTTATTCATTTTGCTACAAATGCTTTCGTTAAGTTTCTGTCTTGTGCAAACCTTCTTTAAAGGGATAATGTTTGACACTCCTGCTGAATTTTGAATCTTACTGTTTTATAGTGAGGCAATTTATTTCATGCCCGTTTCTCATTTATCTTTTCATATTGTTTAATACAAGTATTGTTCCTTGCTACATTTACATTTTCCCAGTACTGTTATTGTTAAGAGTGGTCTTTTATTCTAAATTTGATATCTTCCGACAGCTTACAGTTATCAAATAAATCATACATTCTGAAACAATACAATTTTCTTTGTATTTGAAATACGGACTGTTCAGTACTGACATAATTATTCTTGAAACACTCTTTTATCTAACTTGGAAGATATTCTTAACACTAAAAACATTCTTTCTATCTCAAAATGCAATTATTTTGTCCAAGTTTGAATTAAGTGTTTCAAAAGCATCAGTATTAATTCATATCTTGAATCTGGTTTCTTATTTCTTGCTTTTACTGACGTATTTTATATATATGAATGTTACGTTTTGGAATATTCATTAAATCACTCATTTAAAACATCTATAAAGCTTCTATTCTTCGTTTCTAAAACAAAACGTATGCAAATACTATTTAAATGCTCTCTTAACTCACTTGCTGATGTTATATCTCTGAAAATGCCGAAAAGTATTTAACATCAAGCATTTAAGATATTTGATAGGTCTGCTATAGAATTATTCGCCTTCAGCAGACAGTATTCCTGTAACGTTTTAGGATTGAAGCTCTTTCTGTAACGTATTTCGTACTTCTGTCTTTTGTTTTTGTTTACAGCAAACGAATGTTACGAAATTGCATCTATTTGTATTCATTTATTCTTTCTTATATGATTTCATGTCATCGACATTCGTTTCCCACTGGTCATCATTATGTGCAGTATAATTTTATTTCTTGAAAGTGAATTTGATTGTCTGTTGATGCTGTGATGTATGTCTCCGTATCTGTCAGCCATGGATTAAACTGAAAGCATTTTATAACTCTTTTACCTTTTATTATCTGATTCCATACTTGTTTAATAAGGGTGTACACAAACTGGATTTCTTGTATCATTATTAAAATATCCTTGTTATCATCATTGTCCAAAGTTCTGCTACCAAGAGAGTCTTCATAAGTAGCTTAAGCTGGATGATGTTTCATTATATGGAAATTATCAAAATATCTTGATGGAAGTATTCTACAATAGACATATGTTCTTTCAGACTTTTCTATATATATATATATATATATATATATATATATATATATATATATATATATATATATATATATATATGAGAACCACTACTTTATCCAAGACAAGAGTTATTCTGCTATTCACCAGAGAATACAATGTATTAATATTGTGATTCTACTCACAATAAATTAATATATAGTCTCCTCTTAAATAAAGAGTTTATTCTTAACTTCGAATAAATTGGAGATATGATAATTGTATGGCATTCATTTGCAATTTGTTATTGGATAAACAGCGTAACTATAAAAAACATGAATGTTTCTTGTCTGTCCCCTGTGTACCATCAAATCAGTATCTAATATCAGAAAACACTTGCCTGTTAATTTCGGGTGAGAAAGTTAACACCGTGCGTTTGTTTGTTTACTTGAAAACAAATTGACAAAGAAAAGGTTTGCTCGAGTCTGCTGTTTCACTCGACAATTCTTGTGATAAAATACCTTTAAATTGTTGCTGAAATAAGTTCAGTAGTTTCATTATAATGCACTTAATTTTCTTTTTATGCTTGACTTTTGTCCGTTATTGAGGTAAAAGTAGCTATGGCGTACCTAACATATTTCATTTTTGAAACTTTTTTGTGATATTTGAGTTGAAAGTCTAGCCGTATATATAAATTGAAATGTTCTGGAAGCTAAGCGTTTGACAGATGTTCTGGTTATTTTACTGTGATTCTGGTTTCATATAAGGTTGATTAAACGTTATTATTTCAGGTCTCCTTTAAGTTCAGTCTGTGCAATTGTGTTCCGATATAGTTTAAGATAAAACATTTGTTAACTATTTTTTACTGGAATTACAAAGTACTCAAATGCATTTTGAACTAAATCACTATTTAGGAATTATTGTAAATTCAGTAAAGAACAATCTGGATTATATGATAATTGTGATTCATCAAGACTTTTGGTACGTCAACCTATTTAATACCATTGCATCATCAATGCATTCAATTTGGAACACTGTATACATTTGGATTTGTTGCAAAACATGTAGGATATTTTGGGATTTAATTCACAATACTGTAAGTGCCTCTTAAATTTTCGCTTTGTAAGATACAAAAACAAATTTATTTATTAATTTACTAAACGTTTTGGTGCTGCTTCTTTCGGTTACTTATTTAAAAACCACAGGGTTGTAACGGTGACAAGAATATCCCTTTCCGCACCTCAACAGCAAGCCTTTCACCTCTTACACCCAATTCGTCCTCCCTGAATAATCAAACAAGTCTGAACATTCGCTTCTGCTTTCTTTTGTTTTCATGCAAAACGTATTATGAGGCACAGTTGATAAAAGAAAGAAATATCGAAATCTACACATAAGATTTCCCATTCTTTTCTGGAACTTGCATTGTCGAGATAGAGGTACAATATAAACAAAACACTGAAATACACAAATATGTAATATTGTTCTCTCAAACACTTATTAAATGCATATGTCCATCTGAATATTTTTCAATAATTGATTCGAACACATACCCATACATTGGTGCAAGACATTAAAAATGTACCTAATTTGATGGAATTAATGTATTTAGTACCAAAGTTCACAATTGTAAGATACTCTAAGCAAAACTGATAATTTCTCACATTCTACATTAGTAAATCAAACGAAAGAATGTCATCCCAATGCATGTAAAAAGAGAAATGGCCTGGAAACAGTTGGAGGTTATACAGTTAAACAATCCACGGCTTTCATGCTTAAAGTCGATGCAAAGTTACGTCATTTTAGTGAAAAGAGCTGTGTGATATTTACGGCCTTTTAATATTTAACAAACAATGGAAACAATCAATAAGCAACCTACAGTTGCGTTACTGTTTGCACTGAAAAATAGTACAAACCTATCAACACCAGAGTACGTGCTGACAAAGACATAAAAGGCAGATGTTATCTTTATCACGCCTATGGTTCAATATGGACAATGAGTTTGATAATCAGAAACTCATAACCACATAACCACGCAAGAGGAAATTAGTAACTAATTTGTGTTCTACTTGAGGTCAAACGATCAGATTTTGACAAGGATAATACCTACCTTGAATCATCCAGTCCTGAACCCCCTTGTTGCTGAAACTTAAAATGAATATTGTTACGTATATGTAATTAAATTGATTGCGTGTTAGTTTAAAAAAAAAAAAAAAATATTTTAATTTTGTTTCATTACATTTTATTGTAATGATTATTTTCACGGGATTCGATATCTGTTTCCAGTAAATTCAGTTTGTTTAGAACGTAAAATGTATTACATTAGCACTATTTTTAGCTCACCCTGGTTCATAGATCTTGTAAACATCAAGATAAAACGATTGGCTATTTCCAAGGTCATCTTGGCCCGCGTGTTAGCTGGATTGTAAACAGCCTTTCTTTTCTTATATTTTCAGTGTGAGAATTTGATTCTTAGATAGGGCTGTTCTTCTCTAGGTGATAATTTTCATTTTTTATTGCGCTGTTCAAATGTTAAGAGACCACGTGACCCATCACGCGGGACTGGGATGATGTTTTAGTTTGGTTTAATACTCATTCTCAGAGCTTTCTAGTCAGTCGTATGTTTACACCTTGAAGGTACAAGATGGTTCAATTGTTGAAGCCAGATTGTTTTGAAGTTCATCTCTTTTTTGGAATTTAAGAGATTTCAATCTCTAAAAAACTACACAAGTGTTTCATATTTATAAAAGTTCTGGGACAAAGAAATTCCGTGGAAATTTATTTTGAAATTCTATACGGAAACATAAACTATGATTCAATCGAGGATCTGTTACCATCAGTACATACATCATCTGACGTCATCGCCTCCAAATTCGAATTTCGTCGAGATTCGAACCCGGATTCAATTGGAACTGTTTGGTGATAGGACTTATATTTTTCAATCTTAGGGTTAAATTTTGGGAATTATATTCACACACCGTAAGTCCTATTTTCTATTTTTTACATTGTTTTCTAGGGAAATAAATCATTTTGTTAAATTTACAAAGCTTGTTTTTTTGTTACTTTTGTACGAGCCTACACGTAACAATATATATAAGACAGGGAGAAATACAAAAGAGGAATCTGAAGTTAAAACGAAATGATACATTTAAATTAATGATTATTATAATTAGTACACAGGCATATGTGTCGTACATATTTTTCATAAATGTTTTGTTCACATCTCAATATTTTTCCGGACATATATTCCGTAGATATATATCCACAACCATTGATCAAATTTAAATTTTGTATAAATGAATTTGAAAACTGTTATGTCATAAAGTATGATGATGATCCCCACAATGACATTGATGGCGAAGATAAATATGGCAAATATACCTTAAGAGTGTATGCTGTATTGAAAAGTGGCATTATTTAAACATCTCTCTCTCTCTCTCTCTCTCTCTCTCTCTCTCTCTCTCTCTCTCTCTCTCTCTCTCTCTCTCTCTCTCACATATATATATTTCTAAAATATGTATATCACCATATCTTCCTAGATGTTTGGATTAACATCCATGTCAGCCCAAAATTAACAGGCATATAGTTTAGTCAAGTCACGCACACGAGACAAGGCATTACCAAAATAATGAAAGTGAATGTAGTCCATCCATCAACAAAAGTCCCTACAAATTACTGTTTTATTATAACACAACAAACTTAACATATTAATGTCGCATCCAAGTGTAAGTCTGTTCAGTATGTAATGGTTGGATGAAATTTGTAACTTAAATTAA
>JAECUM010029557.1:0-16890 GCA_016617855.1 Megalonaias nervosa
CACATTGAATACACGGTATTGGTCCTGTACTTCCATTTTTGAAACTTTGTGCATGATTTCGCAGTATTTGTTCACGCACGGTTTATTACAAAGAGAAGTATATCCAATATTGAGCCAAGCACATTTGTTTTTTGTTTCAATCATTATATATATACTAAAATTTTAATTTAAATACTTGTCTTAATTATATGGAGGAATTATCGGCAATTGAACCTCAGATATCCAGATTTGATCTTGACAGACTATCAGAATATAAATTTAGTACTTTGATGCAAGATCTAGCTTTAACAAATGAGGATATAACCGAACGTATTCGTGAAGCCAAGATGGAATTTCGTGACGATGGCGCTGCTCATGTATGGTCAACATTCAGAGTTGGAAATGTTACTAATATGATGAATGATGAACGAGGAAAAGTAATTATTAATCACCTTGATGATCAAAAATATTTTATTTTAATAAAATTTATTATAAATACAGAAGAAGATATTTGGATTATTCGTGATAAGCGCGATCCAGTACACATACAATCAGGAAATAATATTGTTCTCTTAAATAATAAATCTAAGCCCGGAATACTGACTGGTATTGATAAGGTATATTATGAACGGGGATACCCTGTGACTGCAGTCGTATATGCAATATATCCGCTTAATAATAAACCTGACATCGGGGATCTAAAGCCTATGAAACTGTCAGAGTCAAGAATAAACTGTGTAGCTGAACGAGTTACAGAACATTTCATAAACGCTATACGTGGTAATGGTTTAACAGATTTACGACGTAAAAAAATAAATACATGGGCAGAATCAGTTAAAGATACCGGAGCATCTATTAAAGATGTTGCTGAACTAGAAAAGAAATTAAGATTTCCAATAACGGTAAAAACGCTGACGGGAGAGGTTTTATATAAACCAAAATACACAAACAATGGAGCTCCAATAGATATTATTGATCATAATTCGCATGCGTGGACCTCAGCAGTAACAATATTTCCACGAGATAGAGCGGTTAAATTTTATGATGGACATATATTTGATTTTATCAAAAATATCAGCAAAAGTGACCCTGTATCCGTTTGGTTATTTCAAAGTTCAGAATATGATCATTACGCTCAGTTTGTACAGCCTAATGGTGATATTTACCGTACAGAATCTCTTAATGTAGAAATGGAACATCTTGCGCTGAAATATACTTCAGACGATGTCAAAGTTAGACTATTATTAAATAATTGTTTTACAGTTCCATCTGTAGCTGCTCATTTCGCTCAGGAGAAAAATTTATGGAAACCAACACGATCGGAATTTCTTGAAGATATTCATAAAAGCTGCGTAGAATATGGACACGGAGGATTATGGAATACTAAATATAAGTGTAATGACGTTATATCCGTCGATATGGTAGCGTGTTATCCTGGAAGGTTTCTTGGATACGGAGAATGTTCTAAATATTTTAAGAAATTCGGACATCCATCACACGAGATGACCAGGGTTGCGATAAACGGACCATTACCAGAGTTTGATCTAACCGGATTTGCTCATGTAGAATCATTCGAGTTTGCAGAAAATCTCCATCCGATTACTTATGTTTGGTTTGGAAGACATTTTTCAGAAAAATGTTGGGTTCCAATAGTACTATTGCGATATATGCTTGATGTTGGAATTTTAATATCTTTACAGGTGAGTGAAGAAATTATATCGTATCGGTCACAGAAGCAAGTTTGGTTACCAGAACCAAATAGATTTAATATTGATGATGCCAGGAAAGAATTCCCTAATCTTAATGAAGATGACATTATTAAAATCACTAATAATATACGTAAATGCAGAGACGAGCACGATGAAAAAGATCTTGGTACAAAGATAATTGGTAAATTTACTCAAGGAGGAGCCTATGATCATAAAAGACACTGTACAAGATTGATTATGGACGATGCTGAACTCGATTTTATAATAGCTGATACAACGGAAAAAAATATATTTATAAGTCGATGTAATGTTTATTTGTCAGACGGAACCAAACTAGGTACAATTGTTAGTTATCTTGATGGTGACTCACCACAATTTACTCATTTAAGATCTTCGATGTTAGCTTATGTTTCTATAAATCTACTGTCTATGATAAATAGATTTCCTCGTGATGCTGCCAGAGTAGCAACGGATTCGTTTTATATAAATAAAAAATATACAGATTTGTTAAAACCGCTACTTGGTAATGGTGAATGGGGGTCATGGAGAATAAAACAGGAAAATATACTTAGCTATTCTGAATCTGCCGACGTTGAAATTAAGGAAATATATCACAAAAATAATATTCAAATATCATAGTCATCAGCACCATCTATATATGATCCTGTGGCTAGACATAAAGCTGTTTATCTTAACGGATGCGGTGGTTCAGGTAAAACAACGCGTGTGATTAAATTATTCATGAATAATAATTCAGATATAATTGTTTTGACACCGACACATAAATTAGCCAGAGAAATAAAAGAGCGAGGAGTAAAATCGTGTACATATCATAGTTTCTTTAGATGGTGTGGAGACACATGGACTCCTGAGAGAATGGGTGAGAAATATATACCTAAATATATTATATGGGACGAGATATGCACGGTGTCGTTAGAAATATTAAAAACATTTCTTGAATGGCTATTGACGAAAAATACTGCTATAATAATGTGCGGTGATCATGGTCAACCACCACGTTTTATTGGACAGTCTCCACATGAATGGCTGAAGAATAACGTAGATTATTATGAAGAAATAAATGATGACCATAGAGCTATTGATGAACCGCTGAAGGAATTTAAAAGATTAATCAGACTACAGCCAGATAAAATACAATGTGAGATAATGCGTAAAGTAATTCCAGAGACAACTATGAATGATTTTCTAAATTTCTGGAATCCCGCTGATTTAATAGTTGCAAGTAGAAAGATAGTTCGTGATGAACTACAGGATAAATTATTTATGTTACATAAAGAAAAGTTTTCAGATCTACCTGTACCGTTATGTTATCGCCCAGCAGATACTCGACGACAGAATATTGATGTTGAAATTCCTGGTAGTGGAATACAGAATCTCGTCTTGAATGATATTATTTTAGTCGATATTAATGTCGTTGAGAATGCACTGAATATGAATAAATCACCGTGGACGTTAGGATATGCTATAACTATTCACTCGTCACAGGGGTTAACTATTTCTGATACAAATATTTGGATTATAGATGATCGGATCGAATGGTCGAATTTAGTTTATCTCGCAGTTTCTAGGGTCAGAAGAATATCTCAACTACATAGGGTTATTATGAATTTTATAGAAAATAATGATCAAACTGTTAATAATGACGTAATAAGAAAAAAACTATCTGGTTATAAGCAGTGCGATAAAAAAAAAATAAGCGTGACTTTGATATTGATGTTGAATTTATTATAAAACTAAAAGCACAACAGAATGATAATTGTGCAAGCTGTAACTGTAATATGTTATGGCAATATTCGAACAATAATCCAAGACAATTTACCGTAGACAGAATTAATAGTGATCTTGGTCATACACGTGATAATGTGATGCTGACCTGTCTTGAATGCAATCGACGTAGAGGTTCTGGTTATGTAATTGTATGCGGTGGTAATTGTGTGTCTTCAGGGATTACCTGTAATTGTTCACGTACAAATCCACGTTGAGGGGCTCTCGAATCTAATCTGTAGATTGGAGGTCTACCAGTAGATCTAACTACACTAGAAATTGTATGTGTAGTCACGCTCCAGATAGGATCGGCTGCTCTTTTTTTACCACCTTCAAGTTCACCAGGTTCATATAAATATCTTACAGTTACATTACCTAATACTGGTTGAGGTTGATGTCTGTCATTGCTACGGGGTATATATTTTTTTGTGATCGCAATAGAAGGTTTCATGGAAGTTGAATGAGTAATTTCATTATTTAATGCAGCTATCACACTTGGTAACCTCGCAACCCATTCACGAGATCTCTCACCGGATTTAAATTCAGTAGATATTTCTTTTGCATATTGGTATCCAAATAACCGCTCAGCAAGTGTTCGATTAAATCGTTCAACAATTGCCTGATCACGATGAATTTCAGTATGTCCTCGTCTGGTTTTAACGTTATATTTTTTCATCAACGATAATACTGTACCAAGAAATTCTTTGCCAGGATCAACCTGTAATAACTGTGGCCATCGCAAAGGTCCTCGCTGATAAATTCGTTCAAACGCAGATGCAACTTCAAACGCTGTCTTTGTTGATAATGGTTCAGCTTCTTTATATCTACTTCCAACGTCAACGACAGTTAATGCGTATTTGTATGTGCGTGATTGACGTTTACCAATTTTAATGGTGTCATGTGGTAAAAATAAAATATCTGCTTGATGAACTTCATTAGGGACGCTGACATCAAAATGTGAATATTGAATGTTTTTAGGTGGTGGTAGATAAATTTGCCATATTGCCTGTCGTGCTAACCACGCTGCAGCAACAGAACGTGAGACTTTTGCTGCTTCAGATAATTTACTAATAGCTGATCTGCCTCTCCAATATCCTCTTGGGCTATAATAAATGGATTCCATTATAATATTTATATAATTAATCACCAGCCCCTAACATTATTTTACTTTTCATGGCAGATTTTACTAGAAAACTAGCTAATGTATCTCTGACAGATTTATTAGGTATAGAATTTAATGCATGAATCAATTTTACATCTGCGAGATGCCTTTGTTGTAAATCTTTACTTTTATACGCAACATCATGAACATGACACGCTTTATCAATCTTATTTACTGGATGTTCTCCTGGTCTTGGTTGATCTTGATTATCAAGTCGGATATCAAGTCGAGTTCAAGGACCGCAATAATTATATCCTGGAATATGTTTCTCACCGGGGTATTTAGCCCACGGAGTTCCTGGTAATTTTCCTAATAAAGCGGCTATATCTCCACCTGTCTTTGTTTTGACAAATTTGTATTTCTTCGTGCCACATTTTACACCTTTGCCTGTAAGTGCACGTCGTTTATTTTTTGTTGTTATTGTAGTTAGTTCAGCAGTGGGTGTAGGAATTTTACACCGAACACAATATAGACTCATATTATTTATTATATGGATATAATTGACTTTTCGGCGACACGAAAACAGGAGCCAGTGAAGCATCATCCAGCATTACCAAATTCGATAAGGATGATTATAATAGGTCCATCTGGATCAGGTAAAACACAATTATTATTAAATTTAATAATGAGATGGTTAAAATGGAGTAAATTGTATTTAGTAGCACCATCCGTAGATGATCAACACTGTTACAAAATACTTAAAGATTTTAATGAAAATGCAAAATTGCTGAATGAAGACGGTAATGATGTTGTTGATTTTATCACCGATATTGATGAGGCCCCATCTGTAGATGACCTAGATGGATTTATTAATAATTTAGTGGTGTACGATGACGTTATGTTGGACAGACAAACAAATCCAGCTAGAATATTTTCTCGAGGTAGACACAAGAATACAGATGTTATATACGTCACTCAGCGATATACACAAATACCTAAAGTGATAAGAGACAACTGCAATATTTTAGTAATGTTTAATGGAGTAGATAATTATACTTTACAGAATATTTATTATACTTGGTGTTCAGGGGATATGGATATGATTAAGTTTAAAAACTTTTTTGCTCAAGCACAAGCTGTTCCGTTTGGTTTTATTACAATAAATCTACATGATCCAAGATCTAAATATCATATAGGTCTGGATAAAATCTTTGGTTAATTACAGCAGCAGGCAGGGTGAATGACAAAAATTAATTGACCCGGCGAGTAAACTAAACGCATTATAACATAAAAAACAAAAAATCAAAAATAAAATAACAAAAATGAGCTAACCCAAACGATTTATTATTCGTTTTTCAAACTATACGGTAATAATAAAAGTTAGGAGGTTCGGTTTAGTGTTATTGACCTTATTTTTCAGCCCTTGTAGGAACCTTTATTTTATGAAAAACTTGCTCGAAACCAATTTGTAGGGTTCACCCTGCCTGCTGCTAGAGTGGCAGCCAAGAACAAAACAATTCTGTTTTCGATAGCGCTGACGTAAGGCGACTATTCGTCAGAATAAACTCTAAGCAATATCCTGAAAGAGCGATTGAATGTAACTTTACAAATAATAATACGTATATGTATCTGATGGAGGCGATGAAAAAGTATCAGGACGCTGATACTGGATCGCAGATATCTGTCGAAGAGTTTCGATCTCTTTACCCAGTACTTCATTTCGATGTGTCTTGGCACAGCGAACGAGCTATTGGATCAACTGCTGATATTAAAGTAACGTGGACGTTAGGAGATGTTCCAGGAGCTGCTGGTCCTCCAGTTGTTCCACAATATTATGCTTATGCACTTGTAACGTCTGACAGATACATTACACTTTACTCTGTACGAGGTAGGAAAACTGTACAGGTTTAGTGATAATAAATATTTTATCTGATAAAAATAATAATGAATTATATTATGCACGATATTGATTTGTCACAAGGACAAATACAAAAACTAGCATTAGCTATAGCTAAACGAAAAGCGGTTTCATTAAAAATAGATTTCAAAATGCAGAATATGAATCATTTCAGCGTTCCAACAAAATTACTTTTGACGCAACGCCAGATAAACATAATGTTAAAAGGTAAGCCTTTTATACTTAATCTGTCAGTGTCGCAAATAACAGCATTTGCTAGATCGAAAGCGGCCTTTGGTGGATCAATAGGAACAACGATAGCTACTTTAGCACTAACAATATTGCCAAAGATATTACCTGTGCTAGGAACATTAGGATTAGCTGCAGCATCAGGTGCAGTATCAGGAGCGGCAAAAAAGCTGTATCTGGAGACGGAATCACCCGCTATAAAATCTAAATTTTATCTGATCGATAATTGTAACAATTCCGACAACACGAGCACGAAAAACTCCTATGACAATAAAAGAAGAACCACAAGAACAAACCGCAACGCGGTCAGGGGCGTTTGTAGGTCCGCTGATAACAGGAATAGCAGGAAGTTTATTACCAAAGCTATTAGAGATAGGACGCGGAATTCAGGTATACCCAATGCGAAGACGGACTCGAGGAAGTCGTGGCCGAGGACTGATGCTACCGGGAACCTGAAGATGAATCATCCGCATTAAATAATTTTTGAAATTGCTGACAGACTTAAAGATATAAGGGGATTTATCGGAGTATTTTCAAAAGATGAGTTAGCAAACAGATGACCAGAAACTAATCAAAGCTGAGTTATCAATATACAAAATTTCAAAGACGGATCTGGAACTCACTGGGTAGCACTTTACAACAACAATTATTTTGACTCGTTTGGTCTGCCTCCGAGTGATTTTATCAAACAGTACATCTGAAAAAATATATAAAAATAAACTATAGCTCAAATCAGATTCACCCAGTCGGAACTTCAGCTTGTGGTTATTATTGCGTTATGTTTATCAAACAAATATCTGGATCCGATAGAGGATCAAAGCACAACAATTTCTTAAAGTTTATTCTGTAGTTTGACCCGTTTCCTAGTGTCAACAATGATCGTAAAGCGGTACTTGGATCGTAAACGATCTTAACATTAATTTTGTCTGACTTCAAGTATAAAATGACAACTTACTGTCTCAAGTGCAGAAACAAACATTAATAAAACAACAGAAACAACCGCTAATAACATACAAATGCTGAAAACTATCTGTGATATTTGTGGTAAGAGAAAGAGAATATTCCTTCAACAAGATAAATCCGATGATACAGTCATTAATGGTTGTCCGAAGCAAAGCCAGAGTGCTAACACTCCAACAATAAGGTCCGACGGAAAAAAAAAATATTTTGTTAAGAGACTAAAAATAAATTAAATGTAATTGCGAAGATGTGAACAAAGATCTGTGCCTGGAAAAAATAAGATAGTTGCTTATTGCAATCACAGAGCTGTCATTGGATCAGGATCGGATATACATAAAATTATTGGCAAATTACCAAAACCAAAGGGAGGTTGGACATTGCCAGGACACAAATATACCAGTCCATGGAATCCACTTGATCAGAAAATCGATGAAAATGACTATCCGTTGCCAGGACAAGAACCTTACGCTCAAGTTGATGCAATTGCGATGCGTCATGATATTTGTTCTCGCGATCACCGCGACGACAAACTAGGTTGCGATGGGGTTATGCTTGAGATGAAACCGGATAATATGCGAGAACGAGTTGATCGAAAGCTTGTTTAAGGTATCATTGGAGCAAAATATAAACTTGGCGTTGGTGTACCTGGTAAACTTTCGTCAGATATCAGTGGAACGCAGAGCGTTCTGGCTCATGAGCTTCTCAAACCTAAAAAAAAAGTTTTTTCCACGGAAGGTCGTCGCAAACGCAGTCGATGAAATCTGGGCGATAGATCACACAGATATGCAGATCATTGCACAGTATAACGATAACAAAAATACTTGTTTAACGTCATTGATGTCTTTAGCAAATGCGAGTTTAGCGTTCCTGTTGCCGATAAAACTGGATCGACGATACCATATGGGTTGAGAGACATTGCTGTTAAAACGGAGCGAAAACCAAATAAGATGTGGACCGACCATGGATCAGAGCTTTTTAACAGAACGTTCGAGCAGTTTCTGAAACAAAACAATATAAAAACAGTATAAAAAAATATGTTAACAGTAACGAAGAAAAGTGTCGTTGTCGAACGAGTTCATCGTACGATAAAAGAAAAGATGATATCAAATTATAATAACACTAAACACAGTACAACAGGTACTTCAGCGATCGACGCATTAAAAAATCAGATTCTTGCAAATGAGAACATATATCGCAGACACAAGTGTAACGTTGGTGATCGTGTTAGAATTTCATTAACGAAAAGGACATTTGAAAAAGGTTTTACCCCGAACCGGTCTGAAGAAGTGTTTGTCATCGATAAGATTTTAACTACAATACCGGTAACATACAAGCTCAAAGACCTTGCAAAAGAAAATGTCATTGGAAGTTTCTATAAGCAAGAACTTGAACTAACAACACAAGATATATTTGTTATCGAACGAGTGATAAAAAGACGTGGTGATCGAAGTTTGGTCAAATGGCGCGGTTACGATGATAGTTTTAACAGTTGGATACCAACAGTGAAATCAGAGGTCTTTGACTAGATCGCTAGCGATCCGATTAAATGACCGTAGATCTTTTCATACTTTAACATAACAGACTTGCATTTAACGGGTCTGCACAACGATATCAGATATCGTCTTCGATGTTCTGTTAAATCTGTCACAAAATCTTTACAAAGACGAAATCAAATTTTATATGTTTTTGACGACCATAAACTTCGAGTTGTCCAATATGTATAAAGGGCTTAAGAATCTCCCAATAATATCTGATACTCTGTGACAGTAAAATCAATTTTTCAAAAATCTTTTTGGCAAGATGATATTTGATATTATGTCGTGATTGCGCTACAACATCAACTTGTTCGTGTTGAGGTATAATACCAGGTTCATCGGCAAGTTTATCGTCAGGCACAGGAAACAAATATGTTTCTAGATCGAACTCGGGGTGCTTTGCAATCCGGTATAAAGCACCATTATTAATCAGTGGACCACTAGCGGTCTGAGGTATACTTTGTGTCATATGATCAAGATCATCTCGAAGATCAGACAATCATTCAGACATACATTTTATCAGCGACATTATTCATCAACCTTTTATCTAATATAAGTAATAAAAATGCCAGACGAAATAAGGAGTATTGTCAGAGCTAAAATATTGAATATGAGCAACAAAAAAGCAGATCTCAAACATGATAATCTTATCGTTGGATATTTTCCTTACTCTGCGTTTGCGGTACTGTTTACCGATTCCGAGGTATAAGAACGCGAAAAAGATAAAAAGATCGTTGTTAAATAGGATAGAAATACTGTTATGAAATGGGCTCGTTGTTTGACAAGAGAATGTCTTAGGGATATCTTAAAGATAGATCTGTGATCAGCAATTCTGTGTTAAACAGTTGAATAACATGGAACGGTTTGATACTCGAGCTAATGTTGTGAACACATATCAACTTGAAGAGACTATAAGAAACTTGCTTCGCGGCGATGTTAACGCGATGGCCCACTTCGAAGTAGAACGAGAAAAAAAAAATTTAATTTGCTTAACAACGTCGAAGTTGATCGCATGTTGAAATATGGCAAGATGTGGATAGAGTACGACAGAGATGCGCTAAACAATTATGTCAACTGCTGTTTCACAAAAAATGATGTTGCCCCTATACTAAACGGTAAATGATTCGTAACGAAAGAAGATTCTATCTTCACTCGTTTTCGAAAATGCGGATTTGGTAATACCATCAGCAACATATTTTACTGAAGTTGGATGAATATCAAAATAATTTTCCGCTGATGAGATTGAAGGAAATAATATTTCTTCATCTGTGACAGAGTTTGTTGATTAAACAGGTCTAGCAGGGTTTTTAACGTAGCTAACGTTTCCAGTATTACCTCGTCTGCTTTTTCTTTCGAGGTAACAAAGTAAAGATCTTCAAGACGATTATCAACTTTATTTCCGTTGATGTGGTCAATGACAAGAATATGTCCATGAAATACCTTATAAACAAAACGATGTGAGAGATAGCTGGCATAACTTGTATTAGTACCTGTAACCATGACCTTTAAATATCCCATATTACTAACATGACCAACAATTTTCTTTGTTCTGATGTTTCTAACAACTCCTTTTCTGTCAGCCCCGTAAAGATCATAAAGCGGATGCTGTTTAAACTCCTCTTGTAATGACAAATTTGCAATGTTATTGTCTGTAACATGTTCATTAACGTGATAAACTTTCATTCCCACTGGAATATCATCATTGATCAATATCCAGATAAAATCATGTAAAAACATTTTTGTATATTCGTTATCATCTTCTGCTTTTACTGTTATCCTGCAACCTCCTGATGTTAATACTCCGATCGCATTTTTTGTTTTAAGATTTATCACAACACCAAGTTCATTGCCGGCAAACACATTATATTTTGGATGACACCAGATTATTTCCTGACCCCTTGCAAGACTATTGACTACGATCAGTCGTAGATATAAATTTGCAATGTTATACTATATATATAGATTGTAATGGATTATTGCGCCCACAATACAACAGCACAACGAAAAGAAACATTTATGTTTCAAGTGTCTCCACGGATGTAAGTCCGAGCTGGTATTAGATTGTCAACTAGAATATTGTTTTAACGTACAACGAATATCTATGCCAGGTCAAGATGAAAATATATTACAGTTCACGAATTACAGACATAAGATGAAAGTTCCTTTTATAATATACTAAGATTTCGAGTCGATTCTACTTCCTGTGCAAGGAATAGAAAATAACCCTGATAAATCCTCGACAAGAAAAGTACAAGAAGATGTTCCTTGTGGGGTCGCATACAAAATTGTTTGTGCTGTTGATATTCGTTTATCAAAACCTGTTAAACTTTATCGTGGTGTCAGTCCTGCTCTGTGGTTGTTGAGAAACCTTAACGAGGTTGATGCCATCATGATGTTCCTCGACAGGATAACGAAAATGAAACCACTTACAATAAAACAAGAAACAGAATTTGCTTCGACAAAAATATGTCATATCTGCGAGCAGGTGTTTACGACTCAAGACAGAGTAAAAGATCACGGTCATATTACAGGTACGTATCGCTATCCAGCTCATGACAAATGCAATCTTAAATATACCGCACCAGATTTCGTTCCTGTTGTCGCACATAATTTCTGTGGTTATGACTCATATTATCGTAGAAGCATTCGGCAGCAAAGATATAATTAACCGTCTGAAAATGAATAATAACGATAAAATAAAATGCATCCCAAATAACACTAAAGAATATATGTCAGTAACACTATGCAAGTTGAGATTTATTGATAGTCTCCAGTTTAGGGCGGCATCGTTAGACGAACTCGTGAAAGGATGTGGAAAGTTTGATAATCTGACTTGTCATTTCGGTGACAAAGCAAACTTACTTACAAGAAAAGGTATCTTTCCATATGAATATCTTGACGACTGGGATAGATTTAATGGACAAGTTTACCTGACCCGGAAAGTTTTTATTCTCGATTATGTCTTGAAAGTGTCAGCGATGACGACTATGCTTACGCTCAGCAAATCTGGAATGATTTCGAATGTAAAACATTTGGAGATTATCATGACCTGTATCTGATCACAGATGTGTTGTTGCTCGCGGATATATTTGAAAATTTCAGAGATGTCAGCGCTGATAACTACGGACTCGACCCAGCATGGTATTACTCAGCGCCAGGATAGGGCTGGGACGCATTACTCAAGCACAGCAAAATAAAATTAGAGTTGTTAACAGACTCTGACATGTTTTGTTTCATAGAACGTGGAATCAGAGGAGGAATAAGCGTCATAACAAAAAATATGCGAGCGCCAACAACAAGTACATGAGCAACTATGATAAGACATTGCTGTCGTTTTTCATATTTATTTGGATGTCAATAACCTCTAAGAAACTGCAATGTCTGAGGCGATGCCGTAGGAAGGATTTCATTGGATAAGTCCAGAGGAGTTTTTCAAAGAAACGGATAAAACTGTACTGATAATATTGGTTATTTTGTTGATGTTGATCTTGACTATCCCGTTGATGTTCTTGACGTTCATAACGACCATCCATTTTGTCCTGAGTCAATGCTGATCGACTATAGTTTGATATCAGAAAAATAGCAAAATTACTCGTCTACTTATACCACTAGTGGTAAATCAGTTGTTCAAAAACTAGTACCAAATCGTCTTGACAAACGGAGATATTTTACATTATAAAAATCTCAAACATGCGCTTGATCATGGTCTAATATTAAGAAAAGTTCATTGTGTGTTAAAGTTTAATCAGTTGCGATGGATGAAAGATTATGTCGACTCTAATACTAGGAATCTCAAACATGCAACAACAGCATTTGAAAAAAATAAAAAAAATAAAAAAAAAACTTCTTTAAGCTCATGAACAACAGCTTCTTCGTAAAGACCATGGAAAATATCAGAGAGAGAGAGAGAGAGAGAGAGAGAGAGAGAGAGAGTCAATATTGAGATCGTCAATAAAGCTAACGTCTTAATAAACTTGTAGCATCTGATAATTTTGTCAGTATGAAAATTTTTATTGATAATCTTGTCGCTATACATAAGAGAAAGACAAACTTATAGTTGAATAAACCGTTTTTGTTTTGTTTTTTTGTTGGTATGGCAGTGCTTGAGATATCAAAGACGTTAAAGTACAACTTTCACTACAGTTAGTTAAGGTTAAGTGGCCTGATGCAGAGTTGCTATTTACAGATACTGATTCGCTCATGTACAAGATAGAATATGATGATATTTACAAAGAATTTTATGAACACCGGGATCTGTTTGATCTTTCTGATTATCCATCAAATAGCGGATATCACCGCGGTGACAATAAAAATTAATAGGAAAGTTTAAAGATGAAGTTTCTATGAAAATTAAAACGGAATTCATTGGATTACGTAGTAAAATGTATTTCTTAAAATTATCTGATAATAAAGTTCCAATGAGCCAAGGGAATGAAAAGAAATGTTGGAAAGGTAATAGGATTTGATAATTATAAGTCGGCGTTAGACGGTTTTACTGGTCATGTTGAAATGAAGGCAATAAAATTAAATTGTCATAAAATTGAGACGGATGTTATAATAAAATCTGGTCTTTGCAATTTCGATGATAAAAGATACTGCTCTAATGGAATTAATACCTTTGCGTTGGGATATAAAATGTCTGATGGTGTTGATTTTAGCAAGGTGGATTTTTTAGATTGGTTATTACAGTAAATCGCCAGCGATTTCATTTAAAAAATAAGGACAGTAAAAATTGTGTGTGAAATATGAAATATAATGGAAGATATTACTGTAGAAGATACCACATTAAAGATGAAGAGAATTCTCTTCCAGGGTAAGCATATGACCATTATACTTAAAAACAACGAGAAGTATAGCATGTACTTCAAAAATAGAATCAAGATAAAGTTGTCTCTTATTTGTAATGATTATTCAGAATATTTTGATAAACTTTCTTTGATCACAAAAGAGCTCGTTAAAACTATTGACAATCTTTATAATCCAATATCGCAAAACAAATGCACAAAAATTACAGCTGATGATGAGCTTAAGAAATGTTACGTTAATAAGACAATAATTTCTCATGGAAACTTTATCAAAATGTTAGAACCGGAATCTCTTATCAGCGGAAAAATTAATATGTACTTGTTTTGTCATGATGATGAGAGTTATATTATTGCAAAAGCTGAAACGTTAAAAATATCTCGAGAAATCTTCAGCAGTTTTGTGTGAAATATCAGATATAAACATTTGCTTGCAATTTTGTGTGAAATATATGAGTAGTCTTATAAAGGGGGTGTTTCTGGATCAAACCCTATTTTGTTTGACGACGGCGACGATTCAATGGCATATCCTCGTGTTGGCAATCGATATATGAAATAGACGCTGTTGCCTCAATAAATTTGTTTTTGTAATTGTTTAGACTAACTTGAGGGGGCTATGGAAGGGGGAGAATTATGTTGTCGTCAAATTCAAAATAGGGTTTTGGGCCAGAACACCCCCTTTTATAAGACTACTCCATACCTCAAAATCCTCTTCAGGCTAGTTACTCTGGTCTTTACACTGTTCAAAAAAATTAAGTGATTCAATATCATATCAATAATACTCAAAAGTGATGTTTGTAAATACTGTAGGTCTTGTCATACTTGTCAAATGGTAGGAAAACCCAATCAGAAGATACCTAAGGCTCATCTGCAACCTATTCCTTCATTTGACGAACCATTTAGCAGAATAATGGTAGATTGTGTTGGTCCCTTACCTAAGATCAAGTCAGGCAACCAATATTTGTTGACCATTATGCGTGCGTCAACAAGTTTCCCAGAGGCAATTCCTTTGAGGAATATTAAAACCAAAACTATAGTAAAAGCTTTGATAAAGTTTTTACTCAATTTGGCCTTCCCAAATCTGTCCAATCGGATCAAGGGTCAAATTTCATGTCAGGAGTTTTCCAGCAAGTTATGTATGAATTAGGCATTCAACAATTCAAATATTCTGCCTATAATAATAATAATAATAATAATAATAATAATAATGAGGACTTTGTATAGCGCCTAATCTTTAGAAGCTCTAAGCGCTTTACAACATTTGACAACACTTAAAAAAAACATATATAATGATATGATTACAAAAATAAAAACAAACACCACGAAAGTAGAAACAGAAAATATGCTGTAAATATTTAAGGCAAGGATACATTATTAGGTCTTTAAGTCTGTTCTTGCAGTTGAAATAGGTGAGTTTTAAGAGCGCTCTTGAATGAGATCACTGTGTCTTTGTGTCTAAGTGCAGTGGGCAATTCGTTCCACGTTGCTGGGCCCTGGTATGCAAAAGAGCGTTGTCCATATGATTTCATCTTCATAGTGGGAATAATGAGAATACGAGTGTCAGAAGAGGAGCGTAAGTATCTTGCAGGTGTGTACACATGGGTGAGGTCAGATAGGTATGTTGGACTGGAGCCGTCAGTGAAACGTAGCACAGAGAACAAATTTTGTGTTTAATTCTGGATCGTATGGATAGCCAGTGTAGGGTACAGAGCAGGGGAGAGGCGTGCTCTGATCGTGGTACTCTAAGGATGATTCGAGCAGCTGTATTTTGAACTTTTTGAAGTTTCTGAAGTAGATATTGAGACGAACCAGACAGAATTGAGTTACAATAGTCCAGTCTTGAAAGTACTAAGGAACACACAAGTGTTTTAGTGGCATCAACTGAAAGATACTTGCGAATGGAGCTGATTCGTCTCAGCTCAAGATATGCAGCCTTGCATATGTTCATGACATGTTGGTGCAACGAGAGAGTACTGTCGAAAGTGACACCGAGGTTTCGTACTGACTGTGTGAATTTAATGTTGGTGTTGCTGATATTTATTGTCTGAGGTAAAGGATGTGAATGAGAAAGTCTTTGTGTTGTAATCAGGATGGCTTCAGTTTTATCATCATTCATCTGCAGCTTGTTACATGTCATCCATGATTTCACATCGGAAATGCACCTCTCTACGCCTTGGATGGTAGCTTCAACTTCAGCTGGATGGCTAGATTTGTATATTTGGGTGTCATCAGCATACAATTGGTGAAACACTGGATGATGATCTATGACACTTGAGAGTGGCTGAGTGTAAAGAATGAAGAGAACAGGTCCAAGAACAGACCCCTGTGGAACACCACAGCATAGATCAACTGGGCTGGAGTGTTTTCCATTTGCGGACACAATTTGTGTCCTGTTGACCAAGTAGGACTTGAACCATAGTAAGGCCGTATCATGAATGCCAAATACATGCTGGAAACGGTGAAGTAATATATCATGGTCTATAGTATCAAATGCTGCAGACAAGTCAAGGAGAGTGAGGACTGTAATCCTTCCGCCATCCAAAGCAGAGAGAAGGTCATTGACTCCTTTCAGAAGAGTAGTTTCAGTACTGTGGCAAGGGCGATATGCAGACTGTACATTGCCAAAAAGACTGTTTGAATTCAGATGAGATACAAGTTGGGATAGAACAACTTTTTCTAAGATTTTGACATGAATGGCAGATTAGAAACTGGGCGGTAGTTCTTTAAATCATTATGGTCGAGTGTTGGTTTCTTCAGCAGAGGCTTTACAATGGCAGTTTTGTAAAATGATGGAAATTCCCCAGATAAGAGAGAGGTATTACTAACATCAGTTAGTGAAGGATAATATTGGATCCAAGCACTCTAGCAGCAG
>JAECUM010029558.1:0-13708 GCA_016617855.1 Megalonaias nervosa
GTGCTTATTTAATTTCTTAGTAAAATAGCACACTGAATGATCAACACCATTTCTTTTTTCTTGAATCAATACTGCTACAACCCCAACGTCACTTGTATCAACAGATAGCTGAAATGATTGACTGAAATTTGGAGCTGTAAGAACTTGTGCACTTTTAAATACGGCCTAAAGCCTCATGACATTTTTCAGTCCAAAGAAACTTGTTTTTCTTGCTCAATAAATTTGTCAGAGGTTCAGCAATATTAGAAAAATTAGAACAAAATTTTCGATAATATCCAGCCATACCTAAAAATTGCATCAGTTGCTTTTTACAGAAAGCACAGGGAATTCAGAGATAGCCTTGACCTTATCATCTATAGCTCTTAACTTGACAATGTCCCACGATGTGTCCTAGAAATGTTACACAAGCATGACAGAACGCATCTTTAGATAAATTGATTGTCAAACTTGCATCAGTGAGTCTGTCAAAGAATTTCTGAATTATTGCTAGATGTTCTTTCCAGGTGTCGTTGTAGATGATGACATCATCGATGTAAGCATCAAAATTATCTAGACCAGTGGTAATCATATTCATCAAACGTTGAAAAGTACTTGGCGAACCCTTCATCCCAAACGGCATCACTTTGTATTGATAAAGTCCATCAGAAGTTACGAATGCCAAAATTTCCTTTGTTGATTCCGTTAGTGGAATTTGCTAAAATCCTTTAAGAAGGTCAAATTTAGTGACATACTTGGCATTTCCAATTTTATCAATGCAGTCATCGATTTTGGCAATGAAAATGAATCTCTCTTAGTCACACTGTTCACCTTTCTATAATCAGTGCACATACGGAAAGTTTCATCTGGTTTCGGAACAAGTATACATGGTGAACTCCAGTTACTTTTATTGGGCACCGTGAAATCATTCTCCAGCAAATACTGAATTTCCTTTTTCATGAATTCCTGTTTCAGAGGGTTCATCCTTTATGGGTGATGTTTCATAGGTTTTGAATCTACAATTTCAACGTCATGAAAAATTGCGTTTGTCCTCGTAGGAACAGACGGAAAGAAGTGCTCATTTTCAAATAATAACTGTTTAAGTTCATTCTTTTCTTGTTGTTGCAAAGGCAAACGATTCTGGCCCAGATTTTTCATAATTCCCGAATTCCGAAAATTTGTTGCTCCAAGATCAGTAGAATCCGACTGAATTTCTTCACTTAAATCCTCAGTTGGTGGGACAGGTACAACTAAATTAATTGCATGATTTACCTGGCTCTCTCTCTCAATATACCCCTTTAACATGTTTAGGTGGCAAGTTTGTTTTTATTTCGTCTCCCAGGAGTATATATGATGTAATTTAAATAATTTACCTTCTTTTCAACCGTGTAGGGACCATAATACTTGGCCTGAAGAGGATTTTGCGGAATGGACAAGAGAGCCAGATCTCTATCACCAGGCTGAAAATTCCTTTCCTTTGAGTTTTATCACACATTAATTTCGGTTTTGACTGTTTAGAGTGCAGATTCGCTCTTGCTTTGTCACAAACGTTTGACAACTTATACTGAAAATTGGAAACATAATCCAGAAGATTAAGTTCAGTATCTTCATTAGAAAGAAGGTTCTATTTCAACAACTACAAAGGTCCACGCACAGTGTGTCCTAAAACTAGTTCAAAGGGACTGAATCCTAAAGATTCTTGAACCGACTTCCTAATGGCTAACAGCAGTAAATGAATGCCTTCATCCCAATCTTTTCCCGTATTAAAACAATATGATCGAATCATATTTTTCAAAGTCTGATGAAATCTTTCTAAAACCTCTTGGTTCTCAAGGTGATAGGCAGAAGATTTAAATTGTGGAATGCCTAATTCGTGCATAACTTGCTGGAAAATTCCAGACATAAAATTGGACCCTTGATCACATTGGACATATTTGGGAAGGCCAAATTGAATGAAAAAAATTTTATCAAAGCTTTTACTGTTGTTTTAGTTTTTATATTCCTCAAAGGAATTGCCTCTGGGAATCTAGTTGATGCACAGACAATGGTCAACAAATATTGGTCACCTGACTTGATCTTAGGTAAGGGACCATCGCAATCTACCATTATTCTGCTAGGTGGTTCGTCGAATGCAGGAATAGGTTGCAGATGAGCCTTATGTATCTTCTGATTGGGTTTTCCTACCATTTGACAAGTATGACACGATCTGCAGAATTCAAAAATATCACTTTTGATTTTTGGACAATAAAAGTGATTCAAGATCTTGTGAAAAGATCCCTAAATGACCAGCCAAAGGAGTTTCATGGGCCAGATTAAGTATTTCCTGTGTGTAAGATTTTGAAAATACAATTTGATAGTTCACTGACCACTCGTCACCAAAAGGTACCTCG
This sequence comes from Megalonaias nervosa, assembly GCA_016617855.1. NCBI lineage: Eukaryota > Metazoa > Mollusca > Bivalvia > Unionida > Unionidae > Megalonaias > Megalonaias nervosa. The sequence continues at coordinate 2,367 of JAECUM010029558.1, forward strand.
GGAGGTCTCCATTTTCTCATAAGAAGTCCATTTTTAATGAAATAATAGACAGTTACGTCACTGGCTTCAGTTTCACTAATGGCCCTTTGAAATAAACAGGAGGTCTCAGGATCTTTATCCTGTTCTACGACGACTGACTGTCGTTTGTCACCCTGATTAGAAAAAGTGAATGAGTAGTTAAAAGAGGAACACTGTGATCAATACCTCATCAAAGGCTTGAACATTACATGTGTCAGCTAAAGAAATGCTTTCCTTATCAACGTCATTCTCAAGAGCTATAGTAATTGCACAAGTTGGGTATAAATCAGGGAATTCTTTTTCAATAGGATCTACTTTTTGATCCAATCAAGGCTTGTCAGTTACAAGTGGATTAACCACAACCTTATCTCCAGCTAGGTCGTAGCCTAGTAATAAATGAATGCCCTGAACGGGTAAAGAAGACACTATTCCGACTGTCACAGGTCCTGAAATTAAGTCTGATGACAAATTTACAGAATGGAGAGGAACATTAACAAAGTAGCACTCTACTCCCTGAATAAGAACACTCATTATAGAAGACTTCTCAGTAAAAGGCAAAGTACCTGACAATAAGAAACTCTGAGAGGCTCCTGTGTCCCTTAAGATTTTAATAGGGCTAGGATTGGCCAGATAACTTAAGAGTGATCTAGAATCCTTCGACACGAATGGTTCATAATTCTCCATAATAAAATCAGACTGAGTTTATTAGACCCAACAGATGTATTGTATTCAATACATGACCGTGACCTTGACATCTTAGAAATAAGAGCATTTGGGATAGGTCTGTCTTGATACTGATTCTTATATTTAAATTTGAAGCAATCAGAAATAACGTGTGCTTTCTTCTTGCAATAGGTACACGTAGGAAGAGACAAGGATTTTGAATCAAGCTTATCAGAAGCTTGATTTTTCAAAGTTGTACCAGACTGAGATTTAGAGGGGATCGTTTTAGGCTGAAATAACTTCTTACCAGAAGACTGCTGATTTTAAGTCTTGCCTACAAAAGGAACTTTATGAGTTAAGAAATACACGTCAGCAGCACGAGCAGCATTTCCAAAGGATTAGATCTTATGCTCATCAAGATAAGTCTTAATGTCACTATGGACACAGTTCTTGAACCCTTCAAGTAACATGAGTTGTCTGAGACTTTCGAAATCTTTGGTAACCTTTCTAGAAAAGCACCACCTATCAAACTCTTGTGCTTTATCCCATGCAAATTCGATATTGGTCTGGTCAGTTTATTTATTATTGTTCCTGAATTGTTGCCGATAAGCCTCTGGGACTAATTCATAACCCTTCAAGATATAGTCTTTAACCACATCATAGTCAGCACTCTGCTCCAGTGACAGTGGCAAATAAACATCACTAGCTTTACCAGTAAGTACACATTCTAATAATATAGTCCAATGCTCCCTAGGCCATTTCAAATTTTCCGCAATTTTTTCAAAAGAAGGAATATATTTGTCTACTTCTTTTCCCAGAAAAGAGGGTGCTAACTTGATATTTCTTAAAACATCAAAAGTAGCGGAATGGTTTCCCTTTGTCAGCTCTAATTCTTTTAATCGAATTTGAAATTACCTTTCTTCCTATTCTCTTTGCAATTGCATTTGCTGTAGCCTATCTGATTTATCTTTCTTAAATAAAATTGCATTGTCTTAATTCCCTTTCTCTTTCCATTTGTAATTTTTCTATGTGAAACTGAACCTGTCTTATCTCTAATTTCAACTTTTTTAGCTGTACTTCCATTTTGAAAATGTCCAACCACTCCTGGGTAAAATTAAAAACAATTATCTACCTTTGATGATATTGTAAAAAAGTCTGTTAATTTCACTAAAGTTTTCAAGCAAAAGGTGAAATAATACTTGGGATTTTAAAGAACAAAATTCTGAAAACAAGGGGAATTTAAGTTTAAAAAACAATTGTTTTAAATATTTTAGCCAAAATTCATATATCCCGGATGAGTCCCCATTTGTTCTTGTTACGTGTCTAGGCTCGTACAAAAGTATGAAGAAAAAGGGTGAAGCCAACAAGCTTTGTAAAATTTAACAAATAATTTATTTCCTTGGAAAAACAAGATAAAAATGAGAAAAAGAACTTACGGTTTACGAATCTAATCAAAAATTAATCCAAGAATTAACAAATATAAGTCCTATCAATAAAAAGTTCTAAGTGAATCACACTTCGACTCCCGATGAAGTTCCAAGATGGAAGACGATGACGTCTTCGATGACCTGCTTTGTCCTGATGTGTCAACAATTCCTTATTGAATCACAAAGAATATTCCAGTTTGGAATTCCGAATAATTTTCAATAAATGTCTTTGTCCAAGAATTCTGATGAGCACTGGTATTGTCCATGGTAAATAAAATTATTAATTCCAAAAAATAGGAAAATTCAACTCAAACTGGTCACAACAAAAACACATTTAGGCTTCAAAGGTATAAAGCACAACTGGCTATTTCTTCTCAAGAAAACGATTATACAGTAAATTAAGACGTAAAATAGATTCCCGGATGAGGTCACGTGAGCAACTTCCACAAAGCGAAGTAAAAAGATTACATGCCAATTATCACTTATTCAAGTATCGCCTTAACTAACTTCAATGATTACCACTGGGAAAACCAAACATTTGTAACAATAAATAAATGTTATTTGTCACGTACACCAGAAATGGCCTTGATTCCACTAAATGAATCTTACTCTTAAAATGAATACACAAAGTTGTTTACACCAAACTCAATCTGATTTCTGAATCAAGGTCAGCAAATATATACAATGTTTCAACTACTGGCTATTTATCAGGTCAAACAGAACTGAACTGAATTTTTAAAAAAAAATCAAAATCCAGTAGACAAAATTATCATTACAAAAACATATAATGGAATAAAATAGAAAATAAAACAAAATTAAAACTAACAAACAAGTAGTTAAATTACATATACATAACAAAGATCATCGAGCAGTACATCGGGTATCAAATTCGTCTCAATTATTTTCGCTCACTGCGCTCTTCTGGCGAGAGCATTCACATTAGTCAGACCGCTAGTGTTAGTTAAACTAGTAACGAATTAAATTTGTTGAATTGCCTGACGACCTTTGTTCTTCACGCGTGATTCCATATGACGAAATAACAGATAGAGGTTTTGATTACCAGAATATGTTTATTCGCTAATTTTGTTCTTAAGTGATGCTTTCCTGTCGAACATAACTGGAGTTTGTCCTTTTCTTATGTAGTCTTCCTCGGGTTACAGTCGTAATGCTATTTGAATTGCTTAGCTGGGTTGAATGATGTATGTTGTATATAATAAATAAAGAGAAGGGTTATACCCTTTTATGGTCTGTGTGATTAATCTTGTTGAAGATAGATTCATGTATGGACTTGTCTATCATGTAATTCCATATAGGCGTTCTTAACGTATAACAATTGTATTGTTTGATCAGATCTTTTCTTGTGTTCACAAACAAGTGTAGATGTGTTTTGTACCCAACCAGGTTTCATGTTCATATGCGGCACGGTTCATTTGTATATATTTGCGGTTGATGGCACGTATAATGACACAGAAATAATGGTTGAAACCAGTGTTGTTAGCCTTTGGAACTCCTGTGTGACCCGGCTTAGCCATTGAGGACACAACGTATCATGTACCCACATCTGTTTGTGCCAAGGTGAGGTTCGGGCTGGCTCTTGAGCAAAATACAAGAAATACTGTGTATGTGATTATTCCTTGCGTTCCACCTAATATAGAGAAACTGGGGGACTGTGTTTTACTTATAGAATATATCATATCATCACGTCCATTATTACACTATCTAATCTCATAGATTCATATATGTTATGCGAACAGTACTATTTCATAGATTCACATCAATTTCAAAATTTCATGCCTGTATTGTGAACAATGAAATTTCACGAATTCGTATCTTCAATGTGAATAGCACAACTTCAGAATTTCATGCCGACATCATAGTTTCGCAGTTTGATATCTATTGGGTAACAGAACAGTTCCGTATCTCTCAAAATGAACAGGAGAGTTCTTATATTTTATGTTAACTTAATAATATTATATTTCTACCTTGTTACATGCAGAACATATTGTGTCCTTCAGAAAAGACAACGTGTGGGAAGCTTCTCAATACTTAATTTAAAATTCCACTTAATATTAGAGTAGAAGTATTTATAACACGTGTAGACAATTTCTATATCACATTTGTTAATCTAAATTGTGTACCAGGCAAAATTTTTATTGAGTATTTAGGTAACGTCAGAATTACTCGTGTTGGAGTAGGTGCCTACTAGTTTATATATTTGCATACGTTGTTAAAGAAAGGTAATATTGTTTGCTGATCTTCATCTATGCACTTATTCAAAAATCACTAGGTCCGTCCTTGTGACATTGTATTGCGGTTGTTCTACTGAAGGTATGTTTTCTTTTCACTAAAAGATTGAGAGCTATAGGTATATTTCTAAACTTTTAGTTGCAGTGACATTTCTCTTTCTGTTGATTTTGATTTTGCTATTTTTGTACGAACCAAGCATTATACATGCAAGCTTATTATAGGGTCACGTAATATAACCAGTCAGGAGTCTTATCAGAACATGACTACATCCACTAACGGGTAAAGAGGAACTATCGGTACCAGGCACATAAATGGGTTAGCACCGCTTTGATGTTAATGAGAATTACTACTGTACCTCTTAATGTAGTACAAAGTAAAAGTACGAATCACCTGGAAGCTGCCCAACCAGTGCCGGATTAAACCTTGTGAAGTCCCCTAGGCAGTCGAAATCTCAGAACCCCCCTCACAAATGATCTCCTAATACGTTTTTAATTTTACCAACCAACAATACAGTACTTTGTCTATAGAGTCTTTAATGTAAAGTGGCGTGGGGCCCATTGGACGGTGCCTACTCTGCCTATTTGGTAATCCGGTACTGTGCCCAACGCTAAAAGGCCTTGGACAGTTGAAATTTTACTTAAGCCTGTCTAGGTCCACGTTCAACATCCATAACCCTACACTAAGCTAGAATCTTGACAGGACAGCCAAACATAATGACTCTAAATATTAATTTTGTCATGGTTTCTATACTACTTATGGACACTTCATAAAGTACTCTGATCATTCTTATGCTAATTCACGCAAAACCCATTCTTTTCTAAACACAACTCATCACAATATACCTTACTCTATCCAACACAAAACGAAACCAAGGCTGTAAATTGGTCAACAATTTCGGAGCTGTCAAGAATATGGTCTCCAAACTCTTTTGCCTATCAAGTAATGTAAGATTTCAATTTAGCTTTTAAATTTGATCTATAATATACTGTTACAGCAGGAGGTAGTGGGTTCGAACCAAAGATATACCAAAGACTTATAAAAATCATATTAATAGCTCCTAGCTAGACGCTCTACATTAACAGGTTAGTGTAAGGAGGACTGGTTGGCTTGGTGTCAGAATAATGTGACTGGGTGGGATATGATGCTGCATGTCTGCGGCATGATGTCCCAGTGCTGAACATCGCTATAAACTGCCATACTGCAGACATCGTAGCGATATGACTGAAAAATTGTTAAAAGCTATGTTTAAAAAAATCCATATTCAAATGCAAATCCTGTTTTCCACAATTATTAAGATTTTCTCAGGTTTTGCATATATTAATTGACATATGGGAAATATTGCCATTTATCCAAGTTGAAAGCAAACAAAAGATAATATCTATGAATCTGAATATTTTTGATCAACCTATCAAACAATTGTAGTGGGAACTCGACAAAGAATTTCAAACTAATAGATTACATTTCAGCATTCCTTACACGTTAAAAGAAAGAAAATCTTAATTAATGTATTCCCTTTCCAAAAACGTGTAATAATTGATATTACGTGTTTTGATGATTGAAATATATATATACTTTCCCCGAACTAAAAGAGTTTAAGATTTTGAACGAATTGATAGGACTCTTTTATTTAACTGGGATCACCGTCGTATGAAATTACTTTGAAGGTACTAGGAAAACAAATGCATTTTATTCAGTTTTATTTGAGGATTGATTGCATCGACCAATATTATTCAGTAGCTATAAGAGTAACAAAGCTTCCAGTTTGCGTCACTAGACGAGTAATAATAAACAATTTTATGTGCAAATAACTACTTTACATTACAAATTGTTGTGACAATAAACTATCTTGCAAACAGGATCAATTATTCGAAAGCTCAAAGACAGCTATTCGTCGGCTGAGTAATGTTTCATGCTGTGAATGTAATCGTCTGGGAAGTATTAAAATGTGAAATATCTTGTATGCTAAAAGGTATTTGCTGAAAACATTAAAGGTATAGATTCCACTCTGGATTGTCAAAAAGAGTAATCAGAGCAGAGGTTAATAGATCAAGTATGCTTCATTTATGATCATGGTCAACACGTTTTCTCCTCCTGAAGGTCCGGTAAATTAAAAGAGATGATTTTGCGACTCTTAAAGGTCTGCTAGTGTCTAATGCACACTATATATCAGAATGTTCATTTCTCGCTAAATAACTCAGAAATGTGCATTAAAAATGCATATTTTAACTCACAGAGAAGAAAATGAAGATAATGTGTGTATTTATCGATGTTTTACTGAAAACGCTCCGGAAATATTTGTATACTTCCGGTGATAATAGGATTTCCGGAAGTGACGTACTGTCGGGAAGTCCCTCAAGTTTAGCGTATGTGACGATGGCTGAATTTAGTGATGATTCAAGCGAATTTACAGCAAATGTGTCATGCTCATTTTCTTCGTGTGAGGAAGGTGAACTCCTAGAAGATGGCGAACCTAATGAATCTTAAGAAAATTCTGCTCGCTGAGGTTAGACAGTACGAATTTAAGCCCGAACGAGACGAGAACGTGGACGAGGACCCTAAATAGGACACAGGGCATAATGAGGCTGAGTAGCTCTTGGACTATTCATTCTGGTAATTACTATTATCATTATGGCAATTATTATTATTATTATTATTATTATTATTATTATTATTATTCTTTCGTTAATGTTATTCGAATTTCATAATGAAAAGAAAAGGGCACGAATTTGGGCAAAACTTTGATGTCTTCAGAGCAGATTGTCATGTGGGCGTGGTTCATCAGTAACTAGTGGTGTTAAAAGTTAAACACTTAAGACTCAGACTGTGAGAGGTGTATAAATAAATACTTTATTAACTTTATGACAAGTTTGTTCTTTTAAACCGTGATGAAATGCAGACCCCAAATGTACTTTGGGTGTGATTGTTTACAACCCTCCACAGATAGTAAAATTTAAAAATTTTATTAAAAAGAAAAAGTAATCATATACCTGGTGTATCCAGATGTTCAGCAAGCATATATCTCCTCTTTGGGTCTAGATGTATAATACTAGTGGCAAAGGAAGTATACAGATTTACGGGGAAACAAATCTTGGGGATAATAATAATAATAATAGTAATAATAATACATTGATGATTATTGTTATGTTATTGTGGTACAAAAGGAAGAATAAAAGCCTAACCGTGCATCACATATACATATATCATACTTTAACATGCAAGAACTTCTCATAAATTTTACCCACAAGTTTGCTATCAAACACAATAATGAATGATGGAGTGTATTTACCGTGTATATTGGTGTACCTGTGGAAACTACAGCAGTAAAGAAATAGTTGAGAAGTGTAGATGCTGTAAAGAGATTATGATTTTGAATAAGACTGAGGAAGTCAAGGTGGATTGTATCATTGATCATCCAAGATTTCATACAGTTTGCTTGGATGAGTATGTCCTGGAAGCAGCATACTGTGCCAGCATTCAGCAATATGGAAATTGCAAGGAAATCCTGTCAGAGTACATGAAAACTTGTAGGCAAAGTATTCTTACAGTAGTTATGGTGCCACTATCAGGGTCAATTTTGGGACAATTGATTGCTTTATACACATGTGAAAATTATGCTTAAAATTTCTTTTCATAAAATCCTTCCTTTATTAGCAAAATGTCTCAGTACTATCACTTTATTTGAGTGTGGAATGTTTACCCAAACCTTTAAGTTTGATAATAGATCGTGCTAAAATCATTCGTCCATTATCATGGAAATTCTCATGAAAACTTCTTAACCCTCTGTAATTTCATTTCTTGAACAGATTCTATACTATGACATTAAAAGCATACTGCTGTCTGTCCATGTTCACTTATGATTCATTTAGCTTCCTAACACTGGTTGTAGTACAATCTAATTTTATGCTAAAGGCCTTGACTCTGAAAACATGAAATAAGTAACAGAAAACCGGGATACATGAAATAACATAACTTTATCCAAGTTTAAAAATTTGCTGTATATTCTATTTTCAGTCATAATAGAGACATGACTGCATAGAGGTGGCAATAACTATCAACTGACTACGGCTTCTTGACCACTTCCTTTAGCACTGCCATCAATTCTTCAACATAGTCTGAAACAAAATTGTTACCCTAGTAATTCAAGAGACTGAAAAATATCATCCACTGCCTATATTCCTATTGACAATTTATCAAAGAGAATTAATGGAATTGGAAACAAGACTTAATTAGTATTAAATTTAACATACATATAAGTCATAGTTTAATGAATGAATGAATAATAATAATAATAATAATAATAATAATAATAATAATAATTTTTGTTGCGATATATGAATTTGAATATGTGCTACAAAAAAGACTGTGTTAGCTTTGTTTTGACTGAAATCTTTCAAGTTCGAGTTCCTTTGCTTTAGTTAGTTTTTCCCTTCTGTGTGTGTATGTACAGGGCCAGGGAGGAGGGGGCTGACTGTATTCCTAGTGATATATTCACTGTCCAACTTTAATATAACTTTAAACATAGAACTGTTATATTGCTATACGTGCTTGTATACGAGTTTTATCACAAGGTATCATTAAGTGTAGTACAAATTGCAGTATTTGCATACCCTTGGCTACATGTCACACATCATAATAGTGTGTGGCTCTCATATTCTCCCTGATCCATTTCTGTATCTGAACATGCCTAATGGTATCAACCTCCACACTGTGGTTCTGTAGTTTTTATGGCTCTAGAAAGTCTCTCTTTCTCCATGTGGTAACTAATCTTCACTTCATTGTTCTGAAGAAATGAGAAAAAAAAATGTTTTGAGCAAAATTAACATTACTTCTATTTCTTGAAATGTGACATCATAGTTTAAATGTGTTTACCAACATTTAAAAAATGGACTTAATCATAAGAAACATTGAAAAAGTAAGCTCATTTTCTTGCATGAGTGTCATGTATGAATGCTGACAAGTACATGAAAGTTTGCAATGCCTTTGCTCTTTCTTTTTACTTGCTGGACCTTTTACTTCACAACCTGTGTAGTAGGCACAATTTTAGACGTGTATTCTCATCATCGTGGTTTTCACACAAATGAGGATTTCTCATGAATGCTAATATCAGTTAAAGTGTGACTTTGTGTGTGATTTAGATTTTTAACGTAGCTTTTACAATTTTTCAGTCAAATCGCTACGATGTCTGCAGTGTGACAGTTTATAGTGACGTCTAGCACTGGGGCATCATGCCGCAGACATGTAGCATGATGTCCCACCCAGGGACATTATCCTGACACCAGGCCGACCAGTCCTACCACTAACCTCTTAATGCTGAGCGCCAAGTGAGGCAGCTGTTAGTACCATTTTTTAAAGTCTTTGGCATAACTCGGCCGGGGTTTGAAAACACTACCTCCCGCATCCGAGGCGGACGCTCAAACCACTAGGCCACCGGAGAGGTCAGTTAAAGTGTATCATAGCTAAATAATAACAAGTTCACAAGTGCTTGGTCTACTGAGTCAAAAGCTTACATAATCATACTGAGCTTAGTTAATACAATATTATATGTTTCGTTTGCTTGTTTGTTTTTTCCGAAATATCCTGTCAGTCTGACATTGAACAGCAATACTGCATGATCGTGTATCTAGTCCCTGTAATAAGAGAATAAAAAATGTGTTTCATGCCTTTGCAGTAGATATGGTAGTCATACATGAAATCTTTTGCATGTCTGAATAATAATTGACAAATGTACCAAATCTTTTTGCTTACTTTTACAACTAAGGGTTGATCATAAAGTTTGACATATTACCAATACATTGTAGTTTTTCCGCAGTAAAAAAATTACATAACTTAATTATTGACTCATATGCAGATATAATTTGTGAGACCTTAGGAATCCATATCAACTATGAAGCTATACAAACCATGTAAACAGGGAATGAATGGCAAGTTCACTGTGACATCACAATGCACCACATGATATGTCACACCATCTACTGTCTTCTTTTTTCTCTAGTGCATTATCTTCCGGGTGCTGGAGTAGTAGAAGGAAATGAGGTTCCGATCTCAGAGACCCCCTTCCCTCCAAAACGCTTCTATCTTGACATTTTCTTCACCAGCCTTATTTAGCTCAAAATTAAGTGACAAAATATGTAGTTTTGTCACAGCACAAAATAAGGTGGCGAAATATATTTGTCGGGGAAAGCGGGTCGCTGAAATAGAAACAACTAATTTCTTCTACTACTAACATAAGCACATTTTATGAAAGTCTTTTTCATACCTGCTGACTCTCACTGGTAGGATATCCGTTATCGCTCATCATCAATGAGTTTACTAATTTCATCATCGAGATTTTTGATTATTTTTATAGATCTGCCAACAACAATCGGATCAAATTCTAGATTTTTACGTACCACTGGCAAAATTGCGTTTGAGTAAACTTTAATAATTAACTCCGTATCCGCTGTCGTGGTAACGATTTTAATTAGGGTTTCCTTATCGTGGTAGTACATGCCGAGATACTTAAAAATTTCTCGTTTTAAAAAACTATTGTATAACTGTTTGTTTCTTCTTATTCCTATTATCCTAGATTCTGCTAATTTGTTGAGACTATCATGGCTAGCGTTTATTCGTTCTTTATCCTCTACTTTTTCACCGTATGCTCGTGCTTTTATTAAGTTTGATTTTGTTATCAAATCTAAATTTCAAAAATCAAGCTTGAGCAATATTTTTTTAGCAGGATTTCAATTTGTTTATGTTCTTCTATACAATCGTCAGGATCATGGTATCAGCTTATCACATCAAAGTTTTCTATTACTTCTTTCAGTTGTGGTCCTTGCATATGCATAACAAGAATAAAACGTATTTCTTCTTCTCACAGTGGAGAGTTTATCATTGGAATTGAATTTTTTTTTTTTTTTTTTGTTATTTATTACACGTGCCGACAGTGATTCGTCCCTAACATTTTTTGGGGGTGTGGGTGGGTTAAAAATATTATTATAAAATTCTCTC
>JAECUM010029559.1:0-35669 GCA_016617855.1 Megalonaias nervosa
GAGAGAGAGAGAGAGAGAGTGTGTGTGTGTGTGAGAGAGAGAGATTCAGTATGCGTTATATTGACTGGTAAACATATAGGTTGGCTTTTCAGAGCAGCCAGCGATTGTTTGCAGTCTTCGCTATAACCTCATAGTTCAATGCGGTTTATGACATGATCTTTTCCCCTAGGCGAACCAAATTTTGAAATAGAATCCAAGTCTCTGTTCTTAAAAAAAATATCTGTACTTTAGTACTAGACAGAATGAAGGGATTTTGAGCGTCCCACATGTCGTTATGGGTTTATGTTCTTACGTGATCTAATCTGTCAGCTTGTACGAGCGATCATCTTGTAAGATGTTTCCAAGTAATAGTACGATTTATTAGTGTTGTGTATTTAATCGTTAAATTAATTTACCCCCTGGCTTACAAACCTACAGTAATACCCTTGTGCGATGTTTCTTTCTTTACGGTAATATCTAACAGGGCTGGTTAGCGAGCTATAAATATTGTATGATGTCATTTACCCACTAGGCCATGTGCCTCGGCCATATTGTTTGCGGACAAACATATGACAACGTTCAGTAAACCTTATTGTTATTTTCATCTTTATCTAAGTGACAACTTTTGTGTGTTGTCCAAGATGGACTTTTAAATAATGGTTGTGAAACACTGTTATGGAAATTGTGCTGACTGTTCCTGTCTTTATGCATTTTTTAACCCTGCAAACAATAATAATAATAATAATAATAATAATAATAATAATAATAATAATAATTATTATTATTATTATTATTATTATTATAACCCTTTTATATTAATAACCCTTTTAAATCAGATCATAAATCGCCCACAACCATTAGAAAAATCCCGTTTTAGGTGACAGTAAAAAACGTTTTCCCCGTGATAGAACACAAGCTACTCCATCATTCAATTGCCGTCTTGAAACAGAAATGATACAAAGACTCAAGGGCCTGAACTCCTAAAAAGACTACAATTTACGTAACATTTTTTACTACGCACTAAAAAAAAGATTAAACGATAATATATTGACTGAAATTCGGGAGGGGGGGGGAAGGTCCAGAGGTGCCCACGTCATTTCGTAATCAGACTGTTTCATACCAGGCATTTCTACACATGCTAATATATTTTCCGTTAACATTTATTGAATTAGTAGAAAAGAATTACTAATGTTTATGACTCTGTATTTTTATTATTAAAAATGAAAACAAGTAAACTTTTAAAATTGCTGAAAGTACAATAAAACAATAAAATCAGAAAAATATATAACGAGCCTAAAATGGATATTAACATAACAGTTTTTGTACATAAATATTATAGTACATTGAATCACAAGAGCAAGTGCATGCATAGTGTTTAAAACGTGTACGAATAGAACAGAGCAGCCTTGCGTATAGGTTGATAGTCAGCAAAACAGTATTACAAAAGCTATCAATCAGACTAACTACTGATTCATTGTATTCCTTAAAACTTAATTTGCTTGATTCATTTTCTCTAAGTACGGTATTTTATAATTTAAATAATGGTACCGGCCAGCCACATTGTTATAGAGTTTGTCCGAAGCAGGGGCTAAATTCTATTTTTTATATGAGGTAATGATTTGTGACGTCACACGAGGGACATTGCTAATCAACCCTTTACATCCATCCATACTTGGGTATATAGATCTGGATTCAGGCTCCGGTCGCTATTCTTGATTAGTTCAATACTGAGTATTACAGTCATATTCTCATGTTACAAAGACATGATATTCACAAAGGAAAACTTTTAATGCCAACTTGCAGCATTATTTTTTTGATTTGTAAATGTCACACTGCGTGATGAACTTTGTGGAAAAATTAAAAAAAAAATACTGGAGATGAGGCATTTTTTTAAAATTTAATTGATTTGACGTTTATATTCTAGTTATGTCACACTCGGTCAAAATGATCGAAATTAAACCGATCGCTTTTTTTTTTTTTAATGCCCAGCTTTCATAGTTATGCACCGAACACCATTTTATTAAAGGAGTATCAATTTGAAATGTCCACAAATATAATTGCAACAAAACACGTTTTCTTTTCAAAACATTTTTGGGAATATTTTTTGGTGTGGTGCTTTGCGGCACAGGGGAACAAGTGGGCTATTTAGTACAGAGGCAATTGGAGTAAAGTGCATTGCCCAATGACACACCACAGCAGCTGACCCAAGCTGGTCTGATGGTAGGATTTAAACCCGCACATGTTCGGTTGTGAGTCTTTCACCCTAACCACTGAGCTATCACAGCTTACAATTTTGGGATATGTAACATCAATGGCTGACCTTTGTGAATCCCCGCGCTTTTCAAACATCACCTTATTCTATAGACTCAACGGGTCTCCTTCCTAGGGTACCATTACTCAGGGTTCTTACCCGGTTACGTATATACGTAAAACGTTTTACTAAAAATAGTCAAAAGTGTTACTGTGCTGTGACTGTTTCGTACATTTTGATCTCTTCAACCCGGAAGAGAGAACCAAAAATGACACGTCTCTTACACGTAGGCGGAAGGACGGGTATCATAATAGTCGTCTGGAATTATTTTTAAGTTGACTTGATTGCATACATAATCTTTCCGTGAAAGGAAACCGTTTACTCATACGACTAATACAGCATTCCCTCACTATAAGACCCTTTATTATAAAGCGTTTTTGATATAAATAGCGTGTAGTTATTTTATTTTCAAGTAGTCAAATTATATGTGTAAACTATTCATTATAACACGATCTCACTAAAAGGCGTTATACACAATGGTTGCCATAGACAGCGTTATAATGAGAGTGTTTGTGCATATTTATAGTGTTAGCGTTTTGCGTCATTTGGTTCAGTTATCTAAAGATATCACTAATTCCAAACCAAAGTGCTATATTAAGACGTGCATTTTAATTGTCAATAGATAATTCTTTTTGGAGCAATTTATATGTTCATAACATTTCAACATTTTGTTGTCTTTAGATACGAGTCTCTACTGAATACCAAGTAAAGAAAGATAACTTGTACAATAAACTCTTCTATCAAAAGGTGCGAAGAAAGGTATGCCCTTAAGGACTGTTAAAGAGGCAGTTTGCATTAAGCAGTATTTGAAAAGCAACTAGCCTTCCTAGATTTGGCTAGACTCATAATTTCAAACTCGCATAAGGGGTATGCCTACGTATTTAAGTATGTATAACAAATGAGTTGAAGAAAGATTTTATGTAACTTTTCACAAACCTCAACGTATAAAGTGAGCGTCTAAAGACTTAAAGAATGGAAAAACATTGCATGACGCAAATTTGCATGCTAATTTACAAACTTAAACACGAGTCGAATCGTCCTACGAGTATTATATACTTTGGAATGTGATAAATGGGCGTGAAGGAAGTTTAAAAGTGTGAAATTTATGCAGCTTTTATGAATATCAATTATGTAGATATATATATTTTATTATTAGAAGATAGTTTTTTTTAGTCTCCTAATTCTTCTTCAAAGCCTTCTTTTCAATAACGCACATTCATTCTATACTGTGCTCCTTAAACAAGACCGCAGTCGTTTTGCCAAAGTTTGATTTAAGTCCACATTATGACCTAAAAGGGCATAAAAGCTGACAGTAAATCTGTAAGTAAAATTAACGAGTGCGTCATAAATATTTTGTAACAGGCACAGTCGTGTGGAATTTGTGTTGTTAATATTCTTACACAGCTTACATTCCTGTTAAATATGATACAGTATATCTTTGTTACGTTCGAAAACAACTTGTTAAGGGGGGTGGGGTGCGGAATTTATTTCATATGTGTTATGTATCTATAGTAACTTCTTGAGAGCAAATGCGGAAGTTTAATACGCGTTTCCATTACAGTCGTCTCTCAGCTAAAAGTCTCATTTCAGCAGCTTTTCCAAAAGTTAAATCATATTTTATAAAATGTATGGATCATTAAATACCACTTACTTTTTAACTGCAGACTTGTAAAACATGATGCACAAAGATGTCAACAAGGAATGTCGTAACTTCATGGAGATAGGTGTGGTTATAATTCAGTAAATCAAAACTAAAATAAAACGGTGATTTCCCTTGGAGAGATGGGAGTAACGTAAACAAAGTCTGGAGAAAATTTCCTTAGAGAGATGCGAGTCATGTAAACAAGATATGGATTGTATAGGGTACATTCTGTAAATTCATTTAGAGAGATGGGAGTCACATAAGCAAGATGTTCTACAGATAGTATGTACTTCAAAGAGAATGACAGATGTAAGGTGAAGTTGTTTGCATTTGTAACATGCACAATAGAGAGCATGCTAGCATGCATCTATGTTAACTTTCATGTAAATATGAAACTGTAGAGCTCCACCATATACATGCATTGGTCTCATGTTTCAATTGAAAGTTATTCTTTAGTACTGAAAAGAGGTTGATCTTTTGCCATTGGAGTTTATAAAGTTTTGTCAGGTGTTGTCTAAATTATTGTAAGCGTTTATTTTTGTGCATATTCCACGGCATCGATGGCATTTCTGGCGGCGGCTCCTTCACGATAACCCTCATAATAAGGCACCTTTTTTTCCAACATACAGTATCTCCAATTGTAAGAAAGCTTTCCTTGTTAATTGCATTAAATAACAGGAATGACTGTGTTTTGCAAAGGTATAATCTCGGATTTAATTTATGAGAGACTGATTTTCTTGTACTGAAGGTTAATTCCATTATTAAAGTGTGCATTTTTTCAGCATAAAATCTTCAAGATAAATTTTGAAGTTAACTGATTATTACGTCATAAATATTTTGTAATAAACACTGTGTCTAGAATTTGTGTTATTAATATTCTAGCACAAGGTTTATTTCATTGTCATGATAATATTTTTTTACGGGGTGACTTAGAATTTGCACCACATCATTTTAGACGTTTAGAGCAAGAACGTTGGACGAAAGGCACTCTGAACTAGTTTGGTGCATCTGTGGTTTGCAATGAATGAATGAATGAATAAATGAACGAAAGCATGTTACTCTGAATGGATAAATAGATCAGTAACCTAATGTGTGAAAGTATTAATTGATACGCGAATGAGTCAGACCATGGTATAAAAGATTTCAATGTGCATGTAATTAAAATAAAGAAACAGAAAATGTACTTTGTGTTTGCGCACAATGTATTTCCATAACGGACTTACTGCCCTTCAATTGATTGGAAGGATGTGTTTGCGTACAATATATTTCAAGAAAACGTTAAAAATTCATGTTTAATTCTGGATAATATGGAGTTATTTTCCGCTTGTCCATCCGTCTGTCTTTTATCTCATCTCTTCCTGAACGGTGTGTAGAAATTTATGAAACTTGGTAGTAATTTTGTTCACAAGGTAATCTTGTCCAAGGAAGTGATTTTGGTTTGCTCCCATGGGATCCTTAGATGAGAGTTCAGAGTTGAAAATTTACAAATCTATCAAATACAGTAGCATATTAAAATAGTATTGACCTTATTTTGGGTATATTATCATTGTAGGAAAGAAAAACATTTACTGGATTCGGGTTTTCACTCATTTGTCCGGGGGGTGGGGTGTATGGGGGTCGTGGTGGGTAGGGGGAGGGTGTATAGCATACAACAAACAGCAAAGATTTTGCCATTCTGCCGAGAAAATACCTTTTATGTTTTGCTCGTGGTATTTTTTACCATTGGCATATATTATTGAAGGTGGAAGGGTCAGCAGAAAGCAAGTTTGCTGGATCCTTCTTTATGATCCGAATGATGCCCTTTTTCTGAGTAGGTCATGACCTTACACTCCTTTTCACGATCACACGATAGTGAGTCAGTATGTGAGGACAAGTTGGCGTTATCTATATTAGGCTTGGGGAAAGATCAGAATAATAGTGGACATGTTTATTTACCAATCTATCCCAGCCATATTTAAGCTCCTTGTTATTTTAGAAGGTATTTGTGGCCTCTTATCTTTATTGTGTACTCGTCGATGTTTGAAGTCACAAAACCCTGACGATTTGAGTGCCGGGGCACATAGAAAGGCGCTATCAGCAAAACCTGAGAAGGAATATACCGACTAACGTGACCATTTTTATTTTAGTGTCGTTAGAAGTGTTGATGTGTTATTAATTAGCTTGGTTATAACAAAGACGCCTGAGATCGTATGCAATACCATTTTGCACAAGTCGCTATCGTACAAATTATTTACTAATTAGTACAGCAATTCGCATTTGTTATGGAGTTGGGGCTTGCATGGTGACGGTCTTTTTCACTGGAAGCTAAGAGTCCGTAGCATGGACTAGTAATCCAAGAGACTATGGTATTGCACCGCCCATACCAACTTTCTAGTAGTCTCTGTCCTTGGGAAAGGCATAAACCATAACGCAGTTAGCTTCAATATCCTAGACATGATATAGCCATGAATTTTCTAAAAGTGTCGATACTCTTGCCCACACAAAACCTCACTTCAAACTACAGACTAACTAGTCCCCACCAGCAAAATACCCAAACTACTTCCGCTAGTATTGTCTTATGTCCATTCTATCTGGCTAAATATCTAGATATGTCGAGAATTCGTAGTTCAAGAGTCCTTCCTTACCCAAGACCCAAGGGCTGTTTCAACGTATTTAAAAGGGTGTTTGTTTTGTATATAGATTTCTACATATAATGATCATACGATCAGACCATCTGGCATGAATTACACCAGAAGAACCTGAGCCTGAAGTTACACTTAAATCTAGATTTTAATAATCTGATTGGATGAAATTTAAATCTTAAATTTTACCAATCATATGCTTAGAGTGTATACTTAAGATATGTTTGTGAGATTTAGGCCTGAAGAGAGACATCAAGCCTAGAAGACAATATTAAATGACGGCGTTTTAAATAAGATGACGTTGTTTCTAGTGACAATGGAAAAATATTTCTTTACTGCCTGCTTGCTTGAAAATATCATTGTTCAAATTAAAATCTTTGTTTGAAGGTAATTTAATCCATACACAGGTACTACATAACCAAATAGTCACCTATGGGTATTGACGTCTAATCTGGTTACTTGAAGGGATTTCTCTTTGAATGACTACTTCATTCCAAAGGTTAAGCATTGATTTCCTTTCTAGCAGAGCTTTCATTGAAGATCTGTCGTTAAATACGTAGTTGTCGACCTCTCGCCAGTACAAATTGCTTTCATGTTAAAATACATTAGGACTTTGAAAAGCTGATGGTTCATTACATTGCATCACAGATCTGTAATTATGAAAACAAATTACTACCAAATCTATCACTGCAGATCTGTTAGTATGACAAATCAGTACCAACCTATCAAAGCAGATCTGTTAGTATGACAAGTCAGTACCAACCTATCAAAGCAGATCTGTTAGTATGACAAGTCAGTACCAACCTATCACTGCAGATCTGTTGGTTATAAAGCATCAAACCTATCACTGCAGATCTGTTAGTATGACAAGTCAGTACCAATCTATCACTGCAGATCTGTTAGTATGACAATTCAGTACCAACCTATCACTGCAGATTTGTTAGTATGACCAATCAGTACCAACCACTGCAGATCTGTTAGTTATAAAGCATCAAACCTATCACTGCAGATCTGCTAGTATGACAAGTCAGTACCAACCTATCACTGCAAATCTGTTAGTATGATAAATCAGTACCAACCTATCACTGCAGATCTGTTATTATGAGAACAAATTAGTACCAAAACTACGGTATGACTAAAATTTAAAGCTACGTTATAAATCCAACACACACACACACACACACACACACACACACACACACACCAATGAAATTAATCGCAAAACTGCAAATAAGAGCGAACAGCATATAAAATCAGATCTACCACACCCGTCAGATAAAAGTCCATAATGTGCGTTCCATATATGATTTCAACACAATAGCGTAAATCTACATCTGTAATTGCATTGTTACACAGCTGTGCACTGTTGGAAGTTTTATGCGTGATACACATTTGTAAATAAGTTACAAAACCTATGTACCCAGGATCATGTATGTCGCATTCAATGGGTGCTTTTGAGCAGATTACAAAGTTCAGGCTTGGACATTGATAATATCTGTACGTCACTTTGGTGTCAGTATTTCAGGTTAATGTTTGCGTTTAGTTCATTTTGTCAGACACGGTGACTTGCCAAGTCACATAAGTTTGTAATTTAGATGTGCCAGTCTTTAGTTGAAAGGAAATCTGAATTCTACAAAGATAAACACAAGAAGAATAAAATGAATTTACATTATTAATGGCTTGCAATACGACCACGT
This sequence comes from Megalonaias nervosa, assembly GCA_016617855.1. Classification (NCBI taxonomy): domain Eukaryota; kingdom Metazoa; phylum Mollusca; class Bivalvia; order Unionida; family Unionidae; genus Megalonaias; species Megalonaias nervosa. The sequence goes on from JAECUM010029559.1 coordinate 8,251, forward strand.
CGCCAGTGTCGATTTTCTTTATTGAACCATATGCTGCCATATTATACCTTTATATGATATTGGATGTCTTCCGCTGACCATACGTTTCCCACTTGTCACCTGATAATACCGTTCTACATGCGTATTTGTAAGAATATCATATGGTATATGGGAAATATAACATTTGAACTTATCCCTTATTAGATTACTGAAACTAATATCATTTACAAGTCTTTCTTTGCCTCCATATAACGGTACTTGCCACAGGTAATGTATGTTGACTCATAAATGATACTTGTCACATGTAATGTATGTTGAGTCATGATATTTATAAAAGGTGTATATTGAATCATAAATCATGAATGATTGAAAAATGCGAGGCCTTACACTATAAAAAGCCACTTAATGTTACAAGGACGCAAGAAGTATACCAGGGACTAAATAAAAAAAAATGATTAAAGATACAGTTTTACGGACGAATGACTAGCAAGTGACATATACATGCAGGTAGTAATCATGACGGCAGTTGAATGATGTTACAACGAGATTGGTGGGCGCAAACATAAGAGTTAAGAACAGCAGTGATGAAGAATGCTCATAAAGATTAGTTATTCAAAATTTTCGATCAGCATTGCTAATTTATTAATTTAGGTTTTTACTTTTATTTTCTTAAAGTTTGAACTAATATGGTCATTAGTTATGGAGTCAATAGAAGAGAGTAATGTCAGGGACATGTACGTATGGGTACGAGTCCCAGAAGACCACACTGTCAGGGACATGTGCGTACATATACGGGTCCCTGAAGACCACACTACCAGGGACATGTGCGTACGTATACGGGTCCCTGAAGACCACAATACCAGGAGCATGTGCATACGTATTGAAGACCTTGAAATCGATAATAATCTCTTTTCTTGAGTATAACATCTTTTTTCAAACCTTAATTAGAAACTCTCTTCCTCCTTGTACTTGCATTTAAACCCTCTTCCTCCTTGTACTTACATTTAAACCCCCTTCCTCCTTGTACATACATTTAAACCTCTTCCTCCTTGCATTTACATTTAAACCCTCTTCCTCCTTGTACTTACATTTAAATCCTCTTCCTCCTTGTACATACATTTAAACCCTCTTCCTCCTTGTACATACATTTAAACCCTCTTCCTCCTTGTACATACATTTAAACCCTCTTCCTCCTTGTATTTACAGTTAAACCCTCTTCCTATCTACGTTTACATTTATACCCTATTCCTCCTTGTACTTACATTTAAACCCTTTTCCTCCTTATAATTATATTTAAACCCTCTTCCTCCTTGTACTTACATTTAAACCCTCTTCCTCCTTGTATTTACATTTAAACCCTCTTCTTCTTGTATTATATTTAAACCCTCTTCCTCTTTGTACTTGCATTTAAATCCTCTTCCTCCTTGTAATTATATTTAAACCCTCTTCCTCCTTGTACTTACATTTAAACCCTCTTCCTCCTTGTATTTACATTTAAACCCTCTTCTTCTTGTATTATATTTAAACCCTCTTCCTCTTTGTACTTGCATTTAAATCCTCTTCCTCCTTGTAATTATATTTAAACCCTCTTCCTCCTTGTACTTACATTTAAACCCTCACCCTCCTTGCATTTACATTTAACTCTCTTCCTCCTTATACTTGCATTTAAACCCTCTTCCTCCTTGTATTTACATTTAAACCCTCTTCTTCCTTGTATTATATTTAAACCCTCTTCCTCTTTGTACTTGCATTTAAATCCTCTTCCTACTTGTACTCGCATTTAAACCCTCTTCCTCCTTGTATTTACATTTAAACCCTCTTCCTATCTACATTTACATTTATACCCTATTCCTCCTTGTACTTGCATTTAAACCCTCATCCTCCTTGCATTTACATTTATACCCTCTTCCTCCTTGTACTTGCATTTAAATCCTCTTCCTACTTGTACTTACATTTAAACCCTCTTCCTCCTTATACTTGCATTTAAACCTACTTCCTCCTCGCATTTACATTTAACTCTCTTCCTCCTGATACTTGCATTTGAATCCTCTTCTGCCTTGTACTTGCATTTAAACTCTCATCCTCCTTGCATCCACATGTATACCCTCTTCCTCCTTATACTTGCATTTAAACCCTTTTCCTCCTTGTACTTGCATTTAAACCCTCTTCTTCCGTGTACTTGCATTTAGACCCTCTTCCTCCTTGTACTTATATTTAAACCCTCTTCCTCCTTGTACTTGCATTTAAACTCTCATCCTCCTTGTACTTACATTTAAACCATCTTCCTTCTTACATTTACATTTATACCCTCTTTCTCCTTGTACTTACATTTAAACTCTCTTTCTCCATGTACTTACATTTAAACTCTCTTCCTCCTAGCATTTACATTTATACCCTCTTTCCCCTTGTACTTACATTTAAACCCTCATCCTCCTTGTACTCGCATTTAAACCCTCTGTCTCCTTGTATTTAAATTTAAACCCTCTTCCTCCTTGTACTTACATTTAAACCCTTTTCTTCCTGTTACGAGTCTGTGCTCTTAAAATAAGTAACAGAAAAGAGTGAAGACAACAAGCTTTGTAGAGTTTAACAAATGATTTATTTCCCTAGAGTACAAAGTGAATAATGAAAAAAAGAACTTACGGTATTGCGAATTAAATAAAAAAAATAATCCAAGAATTAAAGACACAAGTCCTAGTAATAAAAAGTCCTGAATAAAATTCAGTCCATGTCCCGAAGAGATCCAAAACTGAAGGCGATGACGTGTTTGTTATGGCCTGCGAAGTGCTGATGTGTCAGCAGTCTCGTGTTGAATCACAGAAATATTATTTCAGGCTTGAATTCAGTACAAATTCCAGTGAATGTCTTTATCCAAGAATTTTGTCAGAGCACTTTTGTATTTCCAGAGAAAATAATCACTTAAATTCAATAATTTGAAGAGAATAAAATTCAGCCCAAACTGGTCACAACATAATACAACTTAAAAGTGCTAGATGTTAAAGCATGACTAGTAAATTCCTCACAGTCACAAGATAATATAGTTCTGTTTGACCTCTTGTCACAATTAGCATTTTCTAAAATCAACCATTACCTAATGGAAAATAACCTTCTAGAATGATCCAAAGAGCTTTGTTTATTTACAAGACAATAGCCTACAAAATTCACTTAGGGGTCTCCAAAACCCTGACCCAAATCAACGTATTTGCTCCTTCTTGTTTACCTGAATAATAATTATGTTAATAAGCTCATACACATATAGAATAATGAAGCTATTATTTGTTGCTTACATAAATGAAATAAAATGTTTAAAAAAAGTCAATCAGGTCAAGCAGAAATGAACTCAATTTTTGGACAAGAAAAGTCCAGCATACAATGTTACATTACAATAACATGTAATGGAATAATTTAAAAAAAAAACAAAACAAAAACTAACAGACAAACAATTAAATTAAATATACATAACACTCTTTGCATTTACATTTAAACCCTCTTCCTGCTTGCATTTACATTTAAACCCTCCTCCTCCTTGTTCAGTCAAAATTATACTAAACAATAAATAGTATTTTCACTGTCATTTCTAGAGACAATTGTTGCCCTCTCTCTCTCTCTCTCTCTCTCTCTCTCTCTCTCAGAGAGACTAATCCTTCCAGTGTATCCCAGCGCCACTGTATGACTTTCCACAAACTGTGATTTTTGAAACGATCTTCGTTATTGCTATGACCGTTACTCCTTGAATTGCAAATCCAATACATCTCTCAAATAAACATATAGTCGCTTTTCTACATCACCATGGAAACCGTGATTATACAGGTTAATCTCACCAAGAACTTCAATAGAGTATGCAACAAATCTATAGCTTTTTAATCAAACCAGTAGCATATTTTACTTTTTAAACAGAATTACTACACTGGTTATAATTCGTACAATACTAGGGTGTCAGTCATTCTGTTGAGTTCTATTTTGGTGAAACGTGGACTTAGAACACTGTTTAGTCATCTCCTTTTTTACAAAGTTTGATGAAACTGAATGTTTTCCACACACACACTTGCTAGTCACTCGTCTGTGAAACTTTATTCCTTAAATCACTGCTTACGCAACAGTATACGTTTTGCGTCCTTGTCAAATTATTTGGTTTATTATAGTGTAACACCATCGTATCTTGCAATCATTCATGACTCAACATATACCTGTGGTAAATGTCATTCATGACTCTACATGCACCTGCGGTAAATATCATTCATGACTCTACATGCACCTGGGGTAAATATCATTCATGACTCTACATGCACCTGCAGTAAATATAATTTATGACTCAACATGCACCTGTGGTAAAGATCATTCATGACTCAACATACACTTGCGGTCAATATCATTCATAACTCAAAATACACCTGCGGTAAATATCATTCATGACTCAACATGCACCTGCGGTAAATATCATTTATATCTCAACATGTACCTGCGGTCAATATCATTTATGACTCAACATGCACCTGTGGTAAATATCATTTATGACTCAACATACATTACCTGTGGCACATATCAGTATATAGACATGTCGAGCTGATTAATTAACGCAAAAATGATTTATGCATATTTTTTAAGTAATCTAATATGTCATCAGTTCAAAAGTTAAACGTCCCACATACCACATCATATTCTTACGTGTACGTAGGAAGAAAGCTTTTGCCAGAATATCAGAGGGATCCATGTGCTCAGTGCAAGACATCCAGTATCACCTAAACTTGGCATATGGCAACGTACGATTGAACAAAGAGAAAAATGGCATTGGCAGTGGGGTCGTATTGCGATCCATGAAGAATGTAATTAATTTTATTCATGTGGTATCAATCTTTGTAGAGTTCCTATTTCCTTGAACAATGACATAGCTAAATTACAAAGTTATTTCGTTTGAACCAAGGACAGACATAGCTAAATTTACAAACCTATTTCCTTTGAACCATTGAATGGCATAGCTAAATTGCAAACTTATGTGATTTGTGAAGTCCTAGTGTCTGAGAATATGACCTAAAAAGGAAGCCTAGTCTAGGGTGACTTGTCTCAGTGCAAAGGTAAGTACGAATCAGTCAACCATAAAATATAGTATGTGACCATGTTTTCACTGAAGAATGTAGTGCACTTCATGACGCAATAAAATAACAGTTTATGTGACTGAATACAATGCATGCGAAAAATGAATTAAACGCAAAGGTTAACTTAAATCACTAGACCGTTAAAAGGTAGGTCACAGTGAATGATTTTTCGCTGCACTATGTACGACTTCACTTGTCACAAATGAATGCCATCTTACTTGACTCAAGGACTATTAATAACTGACAAAATGACATAAACGCAAACAACACGTCTAACCTGGAGAAAGTGAACACAACGGTAAGTACAAGTAGCTTAATCGTAAATTATATGTCATTGTGAGTTTGTTTTCACTGACGGTCGTAATGCATTTCATAAGTCACGTAAATACTGATTTATCTGACTCCACTGACAACAGTGCCTGAGAAACTTAGCCTAACGCAAGGGTTGGCCAAAATTATTCCACCTTGAAATATGGGTCACAGTGTCCTAACTTGAACTCTAAGGTGTAATATTCAACATTTTACCTCTAAATACACCTAATGCGACTCTACCTGTCTGAGAAAATGACCTAAACGCAAACTCTAACCTGAAATGCTGACAACAAACTGACGGACAGACATCACCGATCCGCAAGCCTGAACTTCTTTGTAATGAACTCAGAAGGTACCTTTTGAATGAGACACGCATGATTTCGGGCTCATACACATTTGTTAACAAGTTATAAATGTATATCACGGATAAAACTGTCAACAGTGCACAGCTGTGCAATAATGCGATTACAGATATAGATTTACACTGTTATCTTGAAATCAAATATGGAACGCACATTATGGACTTTTTTTCTGAGGGGTATGGCAGATCTGATTCTATGCTTCTCGTTCTTATTTGCAATTTTTACCATTAATATCTTCGGTTGACATTTTGTAGCTTTCATATTAATTGATCTACATTGATAGGATTGTATTAATTTGTTTTCATAAGGACAGATTTTCATTCATACGATTGGTATTAATTTGTTTTCACAAGAACAGATCTGCAGTGCAGTTATATGAATTGTCAGCTTTCCAGAATCTTAATATCTATTTACATGCAAACAAGTTATATTTGTGAGAGAATGGCAACAACGTATTAGTCTTAGTAGTTCTGTAACTCTGTACGAGTATGCCTTACTTTACCGTCAGCCTGATCTATAGTACCGCCAGCCTGCCCTGTATTACCGTCAGCATGCCCTATAACACGACCAGCATGCCCTATAGTACCGTCAGCATGCTCTATAGTGCCGTCAGCATGCCCTATAGTACCGTCAGCATGCCCTATAGTACCGTTAACATGTCCAATAGCATCGTCAGCTTGCCCTGTAGTACCGTCAGCATGCCCTATAGTACCGTCAGCATGCCCTATGTTACCGTCAGCATGCCCTATAGTACCCTCAACATGTCAATAGCATCGTCAGCTTGCCCTGTAGTACCGTCAGCATGCCCTATTGTACCGTCAGCATGCCCTATAATACCGTCAGCATGCCCTATAGTATCGTCAGCATGCCCTATAATACCGCCCTACAGTACCCTCAACATGCCCTACAGTACCGTCAGCATGCCCTATAATACCGCCCTACAGTACCCTCAACATGCCCTACAGTACCGTCAGCATGCCCTATAATACCGCCCTACAGTACCCTCAACATGCCCTACAGTACCGTCAGCATGCCCTATAATACCGCCCTACAGTACCCTCAACATGCCCTACAGTACCGTCAGCATGCCCTGTAATACCGCCCTACAGTACCCTCAACATGCCCTACAGTACCCTCAACATGCCCTATAATACCGTCAGCACGTCCTATAATACCTAAATTGTCATAAAAGTTCTATCATTAAGTCCAAATGTATAAAGTTACAATTAAGTACACATTATATGTTCAATGCATAGTCTACGGGTTTTCATTGCAAAATTCTATTTATACTATATCCTTTTTGATTGTTTCTTTCTTTCCTTGGCCTTCAGATGAGAGTGAGATTGGATTTATCTACATACCTACCTACCTGCTTAATCACATGCATACATACATTTTGCATTAGGTGTAATGGCATTTGTATCTTGTTATTGACTATATTATGCCGTGGACACGGGAGCTAAGTGCATTTCTCAAGGACACACCGAGGCAACCTTCTCGGACATATATGCATACATATATACGTATATGCATGCATGCATACATATATGCATGCATATACATACATACATACATACATACATATTTGCTTGATAATCATAAATAATGGCACCGGCAGTTGGTGAAAATATATACTGGCAGGGTTAAGAATTCGAATAACTGCCTTATTTGACGTAGTGTTTAGAAATAAGTCCAGGGCTGTTGGACACCTCATTCATTTGGATTTCCACTTGCATTCGTACCGTTGTATCCAATTCATGTTATCTTTGGGTACGTACCGTTGTATCCTTCTAATACACCAAGCAGATCGACCGTGTTTTGTCGAACTTGAAATTGTAACGGCTTAATAAACCTGACTTGAGCATAATGGTGCCATAGAGACGTTACTATTTTTATTTGCTCTGGATAAACAAAACACAAACTAATATCAGGTGCAGTTCAAATACATTATTCTTCGTGAAGTCACAAATTGATCGATGCGTAAATTAAATAATTTGAATTAAACGGGACCAGACATAATGTATCTAATTTGATGAAATAACAGACAGTATCTAATTTGATGAAATAACAGACAGTGATAGAATATACTGCTCTCTCTCTCTCTCTCTCTCTCTCTCTCTCTCATATTTTTCTTCTGATGATCAATCTCTGACTTCATCAGCAATCTGCTTAACGGAAGGCACACTTCATTCGTTCATTTTGTATAGTCTTCGTGGATTTGTTACTTTAAGACCTGTTGTTTTGCTTTCGTTCAAAGTTGCTCCACCTGCTCAGTAACTTAATGGTTATTCCAAGCCTTCAATATACATCATGCCATTTTGATCTGATCCCAGTATGTGTCATGCCGATCTTTTACGCATCTGATTAGTCCTCCTTCTTGACCTTACCACCCACCCTTTCTCTCTGTCTCTCTCCACTTCGTTTGTTTTGTAAACAAGACCTTCACCATCCCTACAAACCTTGTCCCTTGAAAACCTTTCATTATTTGGTCGTAGGCACGTCAAAAGCACACACACACACGCACACACACACACACACACACACACACACACACCAGTTAAGGAGAGCAGATTTCTATTGATTAAATATACCTTTAATATGCTAGTTTCTTGGGCGTGTCATTAAATGCAGGTAACTAAATTAGAAGCGTATGACATCTCTTTCATAGCAGGGCTATTAAAATCACATACCCGATTACACTACAGTATCGTAAATCGGTTAAATAGCGTATCGCGGTCTCGAACTATATTAAGCCCGGTACAAGAACGAACACGCAGAAGACAGCTACCATTTTAATGAGAGAGCCTGTGTATGACCAAATGCGAAAACTGTTTCGTGTACCAAAAATATAAGCATCTTTTCTATGAGACCTACATTTACCTTCCTTCCTTCAGATGCTCCCAATTAATGAGTAATAAGTAAGGATTAAGATTGTTGGTAAAGAGGTAGTTCGACCACATGCGAAGAGTACGTTTACACCCAACTCCCGTGTGCGTTTCTTTGCGATTTTGCATATGGTCTGCACAACTTTATCGTAATAAATTTACAATGGAAAATTCAGGACCAAACTGACATACATATATTTCAGGAATTATGATATGTCCCTGGCTGGTGAGATAACTGGTGGTGATTGGTATTATTTATGTTGGTCATGGCACCGATATGAAGAAATCCCATTCGAGATTTCACTTAATTTGTCTTTTGAGAGGCTTAACCGAGATAATGACAGTTGTAGCGCTACGAGAATGGAGTTTGTTTTCATGCTGCCAGCCCCAACATTGGTGATTTGCTTTCGCATACATTTATTTCTTATTGTATTTTATGGATGATACATGCAATAATAACTTAAACTTTAATTAAAAAATGGGTGTTTTTAGCTTTTGACATGCAGTTGAGATAATATGTTATGAAATTTACCTATTCTAACTCTACAGCTGCGAATTTTCAGTAGTCAGTTACATTTAGCACAATGTTAAAAATGCACGTGCTTCTAACATGCATGGTTCAGCAAGGTCGCCACCGACATTCAGTTCCATGTATAGGACAATACTGGAAATGCAAGTGCGTCTAACATGCATGATTTGGTAGGAAGCCGCCCACAAATACAAACTGGTATAACCAGTTGAACAAGAAACCGGCGAGGGTGTGTGGGTGGGTGTCATTTTTTTTTCTTGGATCATCGGTGTAATCTTCATAACTCGATATTCAATCAGATGTACGATGATTAGTACTCGATTTCCTGTATGAGGTATGATGATTATGATTCGATTTCCTATATGAGGTCTGACGATTAAGACTCGAATTCCTATATGAGGTATGATGATCAAGACTCCATTTCGTACATGAAGTATGACGATTAAGATTCGATTTCCTATATGAGGTATGATGATTGTGATTCGATGTCCTGTTTGAGGTATGACGATTAAGACTCAATTTCCTATATGAGGTATGATGATTCTAATTCGATTTCCAGTAAGGAATGACATTTAGGACTCGATTACTAATTTGAGGTATTGCTACGTAGCCCCCACTTTGTTGGGGGTGGGTTGTAGTGGAAATTGGGTTATCGTTATCTAAAGGGTGATCGCCTTCGGTGTTATTACCCGGATCGAGTAAATATTAATATAAAGTGTGAAACTTATAGGTGGGATAGACAGAGATCTGAGCAGATATATAAAACAGAATGACACGAGCCCTCGTACATGAAAAAAATAACAATTTAATCAATTACATAAACAACCGTGACAATGCATTACATTAGGAAGATGCACTTCTTTTTGAAATAAATCATTCACCGAATTTCAAACACAAATATACTTATATAAATAGCCGATCTGTTTTAAATGATATAATTAGTTCATCATAGAATCGAGTGAACAATAAGTCATTGCCTTGTACAACTTCATAACCTGATTATTTCCGGTTCATTCCAACTTCACTGTGACTGTTCTCCAACGTCTCTGTGACTGTTCTTCTTGGTCCTTTCCACTTTTCCCCATCTCCAAACTCTCTATTGTCTTGCCTCTTTCGGCCCTCGAACTTTGCATGGGTAGGTGGATATGTAAGTATGTGATACGTAGATAATTCGATAGGTAGGTACGTGGATACGTCCCGTGGAGCTATTTCACCTTCTGAAAATAAACAAAGAAGCAACCTAAATTTTCTGTCAGATATCCTACTGGGAATAGATCATTACTCCCCTTTCGTTATGTCAGATATCGTTCTATCGGAATTCAAACAGATACCTAAGGTTGTCTGGTCAAGCTAAACGTGGCAAACCATAAACAACCTAGTTTCATAAGATTAATGTACTTCCTAATGGATATTTCAACCTGACTCACAGTATCATCTCGCAACACATAACAGTTCTGTTCTCTTCTCAATTACACAAATGAATGAATGAAATTCATTACATGGCTTAACTACGTTATTTCTAGCAAATACACACATTCAAGTCTCTAGCATATATGAAATCTCACTTCAGGGTTTAACAACGTTAATTTCAGTCAATAAGCACTAAAGTCTTTACCATACGTGAAATCATCTAAGGTCGGTGAATTCACACGGATTCTCGTAACTCATATCAGTTAAAGTAAGGCATGAAATTCTTAGATACATATTTTCCTGTAACAATCAAGACGACACATTCAAACAATTTGCCAAACTTATATAAAGAATATCATTGTACGGATTCATATAGATGAACTCACACAGTTGCATTCATATCAAGAAAACTGATCTACGAATTTAAACAAATAAATTCATACAAATATAAGCAAATAAATCAAACAAATCGTTATATTGATATAAATGAATTTCATGAGACTGGCGCAAATACCTTGTGTTTTCAAGCTTCTCTCGCTTCTACCGCCAAAATCGTGTCCGTCGTCTTTCCAGACATCCGATCCCTTGGATAATTATTTACGAGTGAATTTCTTCTAAATTCAAACTCGGAGTTTCCTACATTTGTTTTCTCTTGCAGAAAAGCGTAGACTGACTATAAAATTTTGTGATGTGACATATTAAAACCAAGGAATTTTCGTGTGGGAACCAGGCCCCTTATTTAGCGTAACTAATCCAGATTAAATATATCTCCCGCCTTTTCTAACCAGGCCCAAAATTGTTGTCTGCGTGACCTCTAGATTTCCAAATAACTGATCCTGGACAATTTCAAATCTGACAATTCCGATACAAGATCGAAAGTTAACCCTATCCTTCCAGTCTGTCTGACTGTTAAATAGACGAACGCTTCATTAAGAAACACTTCTCTCATGACACAGACATTACAAATCCGTGCATTATGGTGATTTAACACGACGCGGTCCCCATAAATCTAATTAATCGTTCACCTGCCCAAATTAATGTGCTCTTCACAGATCGACAGAAATTTGCACCCTTACAGGTACAATGCTAATGAATCGATTTCCAATAAGGTCTGATGGCTAGAACTAGATTTCCAATTCTAGTTATGATGATAAGACTCGATTTCCAGTCCGATGTGCGATTATTTAGACTTGGTTTCCAATCGGAGGTATGATAATTAAGACTGTGTTTCCAATACCAGGTATGAAGGTTACAGATTCGATTTCCAATCCGATATAATAATTAAGACAATCCTGCCTGTGGGAATGTGGATGGGATGGACATATAATAAGATCGAAAATGTGCTGGTTATTGCAAAACAGTTGTGTTCCGAAATAGAAAATTCGATACGACAATCCCACATGCTGTACACTCAGTGGCGTCACTGGGGGTGGGGTGGGTGGTGGGGGGTGTGGTGCGGACCGCATCGGGTGACACCATCAGAGGGGGTGACACCAAAATGACTGTCTATAAAATTTTTGAATTTTTGTGCTGGAAGGAGGTCCATTGGGGTGACACCATGAGTTACCGCACATTACTGTCTATAAAATTTTTGAATTTTTGTACAGGAAGGGGGTCCATGGGGGTGACACTGTGAGTTACCACACTTGACTGTCTATAAAATTTTTGAATTTTTGTGCAGGGAGGGGGTCCATGGGGGTGGCACCATGAGTTACCGCAATGGGTGAAACCAACCCTAGTGACGCCACTGTGTACACTAGTTTGTTTTTCTGTGATCTTGGAGAAAATTCCCTTGTAAATCACGAATCTCATTTATGCAGTTAGTGCTGTCACTAAGTGTTTGATTATCCTTTCATATCAGGATAAAGGAAGAACGAAACCTACCACCCACTTAGAATGATGATCTTTGATCATAAGTTTGTATTTATTTTAAGCGCTTAATATTGCTTAAGGTCCATCTCATCAATTCCCCTCAGTTATTTTCAAATCTCTCTATTTTACTCGCTCTGTCTGTCTCTGTTCTGGGTCTGTGTTTCTGTCTGTCTCCCTGTCTCTGTCTGTCTGTCTCGTTCATATAAGGAAATTGCTTTAAAATAAGTTGCTGTCAAGGTGGAAGAACCAAACAATGTAGGCGCGATTTTGTGAGTAAAATTTCCTCTTCATATGTACATTAATTCATCAGAGTGGATGATCATTACCTTTTTTACTAGGTATTGAGTTAACTTGAAGCGATTTTTCAAAGTCATTAACCACACACACGCGCGCGCGCGCGCGCACACACACACACACACACACACACACACACTAATTTTAGGGGATGGGGATGGTAGCATTTATACATACCTCTCATGTTTTTATGTTGGATATTTAAGGGCAGTAAATTTCGAATCCAGATTCAATTTTTGAATCTGTCTGATATTTAATAGATACAAAATAATTTGACGTTTTTAATAACTTATAATATGCGCGTCATGTGTACCTTTTTAGTGTCTACACACATATGTAGTTCAAGTTTGTAATAAAAGGGCATTATCTGCAATAAATGTGGGATCATTGGGAAGGCTAAATGTCAAACTGGACGGTTACGCAAGTGTCAAAGGTAGCCTCTAAAATTGGAGCTGACAGGCAATCAGAGATCAATCATTACGCTGTCTAGGTGAATGACCTTTCTTGACAAGCCCTCTGTAATATTGACAAACACCATCACTCAAAAAAGAAAGAGAAATTGTTCTAGGTGGAGAAGCACATTTGATCTTTGTTGTGTGCCTTTCTGTATATATATATATATATATATATATATATATATATATATATATATATATATATATATATATATATATATATATATATATATATATATATATATCACATGCACACATACATACATACATTGTGTACCAGTCATTGTTAACTTTCATCCTTAAATAGGGTGCATATGATGCACATATTACAACGTCGCAGTTTCTATTGTACACGTGGACTGGATAACAAATTCGTGTCGTGCCAACATGTTGATAACAGGGCTATAAAATGTTCATAAATTGCCTACCTCCGTAACAACTGTCAGCAACATATGTTGTACAGTCCATTGTCAATATTGCAACATTCTGATATGAGGAAATGAAGATTCTTTTTCTTTTGTACACGGACAATTAATGTCTCTTTTTTGTACACGTACAATTGACGCCCTTCTTTTGTTTGTGTATTGACAATTGATACCTCTTTTTGTACACGGACAATTGAAACCTCGTTTTTGTAGGCGGACGATTGATGTCTCTCTCTTGTACACGGACAATTGGTGACCTTTTTTGTACACGAACAATTGATTCCTCTTTTTTGTACACGGGCAATTGATGCCTCTTTTTGTACACGAACAGCTGATGCCTCTTTTGTACACGAACAATCGATGCCTTGTTTTGTACACGGACAATTGAAACCTCGTTTTTGTAGACGGACGATTGACGTCTCTTTCTGTACACGGACAATTGTTGTCTCTTTCTTGTACAGGGACAATTGATGCCCTTTTTTGTACACGAACAATTAATTCCTCTTCTTTTGTACAGAGACAATTGATGCCCATTTTTGTACATGAACAATTGATTCCTCTTTTCTGAACAAACATGCAATAATCATTTGATAAGGAAGATGTTTTTGAAAGTAAGGCCTTCCCTTTATCCCATTTTATCAAGTGAAATTTTATGAAAGAAATTAAAAGTCCGCCTCTGTTGCCTCCGCCAACCGCTCAGAAATTGTCGGTGCTTTACTTTAATGATAATTTAAATTATTTTCAATAATTGTCCAACTATTACTGACTTTGTATTAATTTATGGTGGTAAGATGTCAGTACATATATTAAGGTTGCTCGAGTTATTCCCCTTTAAATGCATGCCTGTGGTTTTACGGTGAAATTGGCTTGCTCGTTTTTGTTATTTTGTTATTTTTTTTATTCAACTTAGATTGAGAAATGCAATTCCAGAGAACAAAATGTCTAACACTGGAAACTGCTTCCATTTCTTTTGAATGGAAAAGAATGAAAAAGCACCTGAAGTAATTATATTAAACGACATATCTCGCTCCGTAAGTTTGCCTCTTATTAGCTGTTAAACCACACACAGGTCAGTTTGGGTCCTCGTGTTAGATGAACAAACTTTGTCTACCGATATATAAATGAATGAAAATTTTGTGCCAAACGGCACATTTCTAAATTGTAGAAATAACCCATGACAGTGACTTGAAAACTGACATAAACGCAAAACACAAAGTGTGAAGGACAGATGGATACAACATAAGACTGGAGTTGTGAAGCATACAAATCAAGTTTTCCTGAATACATTCTCAGTATGTAACGGTTGGACACGGTTATTTTGATTGTATTATTGACATCATCTCTTGTATCAATTTTCCTTTTGAACTAAATCAGTAACACGAGTTATGGTCTTCGTCATTTTTCAGGCATAGGGTCAGAATATGACTTTGTTGCAAGGTTCAAGTAAATGACTTTGTTGCAAGGTTCAGGTAAATGATTGTTGCAAGGTTCAGGTAAATGACTTTGTTGCAAGGTTCAGGTAAATGACTTGGTTGCAAAGTTCAAGTAAATGACTTTGTTGCTAGGTTCTGGTAAATGACTGATGTCAGGTTAAGAAAATGACTTTGTTGTAAGCTTCGAGTAAATGACTTCCTTTTACGGTTCATTTAAATGACTTTGCTGCAAGGTTTAGGTAAATAAACTTTGTTGCAAAGTTCAGGTAAATGACTGTTGTGAGGTTCAGAATATGACTTTGTTGTAATGTTCAGGTAAATTACTTTGTTGCAAGGTTCAGGTAAACGACTTTGTTGCAAGATTCAGGTAAACGACTTTGTCAGGTTCAGATAAATGAATTTGATCAAGCATTCAGGTAAATAACTTTTGTAAAGTTCAGGTAAAGACTTTGTTGTTGTGTTCAGGTAAATGAATTTGTTGTAAGGTTCAGGTAAATGACTTTGATGCAAGATTCAGTTGAATGACTTTGTAAGGTTCAGGTAAATGACTTTGATCAAGCATTCAGGTAAATGAATTTGTTTTAGGGGTCATGAAAATGACGGATTTTGTTAAAGAAGCATTTTAAAAATGTTTTACCCAAGCTTTGATTAACTTGTACATTTCAGTTTTAGCTTGAATTAAACAGATCTGCCGGGAATAAAGTGATATCTTTGTTTTGTAGTTTTTCGTATCAGCTTTTTTCATCGTTTTCTTTAGTTTGATTTTTTAAAAATATTCCTTAATGTCTCTGTCATCACCTTTTTCAGTGTCGACGCATCAGACCATCTTGTGAACAGTTTCAGTGACAATACAGTTTGTCATCAATCTCATTTTCACGTATAGTATCATGCCAATTTGGTTTTTTTTTAAGGGGTTGCTTGGCGGGGGTAGGTCAAATCACGCTGGTAAGACCGATATGGCGATGTTCAAACCAACAAAATTGTAAACGTTAATTCTAACAGTTGAATGTTGTTCTTTATAACTCATTCATACAAAGGTATTACAAAATGTGCTACCGCTCCGGTGGCCTAAGTGGTTAGAGTGTCCGCCTCGGATGCGGGAGGTCGAGAGTTCGAAACCTGGCCGAGTCATACCAAAGACTTATAAAAATGCTACTAACAGCTGTTTAGCTAGGCGCTCAGCATTAAGTGGTTAGTGTTAGGACTGGTCAGCTTGGTGTCAGGATAATGTGACTGCGTGGGACATCATGCTATATGTCTGCTGCATGATGCCTCAGTGCTAGACATCATTAAAAACTGCCACACTGCAGACATCGTAGCGGAATGCCTGAAAGATTGTTGAAGCTACGTTACCACATCCAGAGCACACATATTCACACAAAATGGGCTCAACAACAGATAACGTTTTTCAGGCCCAAACATTTACTAACACGCAAGTAGAGACAACACTGCAGAAGACGTAACTGCATTTAACAGCTCCGTCGCTTGATTATTATGGTTTATGTTCCCAGTTGGACTATTACAATGTGTATTTTGGCTGCATGACTTCAAAATACGAGTACCGCAGACACTATACAGAATCGGAACATTCTAGACCTTTTCAGTGAAGTTGAGAAGAAGCCTCGGATATGATTCATCGTCATTGAGGACTATATTCTGAACTACTTTCGTTCACATATGACAAGTGGCAGCGGAAGGAGACAAATCACAATCGGAGTATGTTCATCTTTTATTGTCGTAAAATATGTGGTGCACTTTGCCAGAGGTGAATCACCAAACGCATCAACTTGATATGTATTCCTACAACCACGTCGAGTTTGCCTCACGATGCGACGGAAATGGCCGAGCTATGTTCCGATCGACACTGTGCATAGAAGTTAATTCTGACTGAATGGAGTATATAGCTTGCATTGTTGTAATTATAAATGGGTAAAACATATTTAATCAAATGTCAGTAGAATAAACAACTTATTCCAATTCAATCTACAGCTTCACCACAATTTGATCAAGTCCACAACTTCACAATTATTTCACATTCATGTTTGAATGAATCTCTAAATCATATTTTTGGGTAAAGTTGAGGTTACTCATCCGTAACATTGTTGACCACTATGGCCTGGATACATGCCCCCTATGGCTTGGATACATGCCCCCTATGGCCTGCATACATGATCATTATGGCCTGGATACATGACCATTATAGCCTGGATACATGACCACTATGGCCTGGATACATGATCACTATGGCGTTAAGTTGCTATCTTTCACATTTATAAGCTTGTTTGAACTGAAATGTTTAAAATGTTTTGGAATTTGTCAATGTTTCGAAGTTTTATAAATGAACAAGAAATTAACCGCGTGTTCTAATGGCAGTTTATTAAATCTTTTTACTTGTTAGCAATGTAATCTAGGTACGACTGTCATTTTATACAGTCTACTATTTCTGCTGTGTTCAATTGAAGTCATAAAGTCCAAATACATGCTGTGATGACCGCAATAGATCCATGCACCTCAACTTTGTTCTTGTGGGCTTAAGGCCATTTTTCAGCACGCGGAAGGCTACATATGGCGGCAAGTATAACTGTTGGGGGAAGAACCCGGGAGAATCCCGTAAGAACCACTGACCTACGGGAAGCTTTCTCACATACCACATTAGTCGAACCTGAGACTCGAACCCACGTGGACAAAAGTGTGATGGCAGTTATCGGTAAAGGCCAGCGCTTTACGACAGCTATGCCACACGCTGCTTCTCTTAACTTTGTTATCTCCTGACAAAATATTTGCTGCATGACCAGATAGGATCATATAAATGAAACGTTGCACGAATTCTATGATCAGAAAATGCAATCCTGCTTGTACTTGTAAAGTGACTTAGTCGATCGACATAATTTCCCTTGGATATTATATATCTATACAGGAACGACCAATTAAGTTAAGAGGAGGGAGAGATGGATGGGATAGGAACAGATTTGAATTAGTTTTTATATTCAACAAACTGGAGCAAGAGTATTTTTTCAAACTATTTGGGAGATGGATATTTTTTACAAAAGAAATCAGACACCCCTCGAAAAAATAAAATTAAATGGTCGGTCCCTTATGTGTTTGTTGTTTGTTGGGAGATTATATACTCCGGAAGTATATATTTTTCTCTGATTTGTAGAAGAATATTGTGTTCTTTTTGAATGTAGCTTTAAATCCAGTGCCCCAGAGCTCGCGATAAATAAATGATCAGTTCAGTTACCAGAATAGTAGGATGCGCAATACGTTATATTTGTTAAATCTTTTAGCGATCTTTTCACTAATTCAAATACTTTGTTTCTTTCAGGTTCCACAATATTGTTAAGCTCATCATCTGCAGTTACAAGCCCAGCGCTTGTGATGACAAATTCCTCATCCATTAGTTGGCTTTCTTCCACCTTTGCTACTATTTCGTTGATGGATTCTCAAAGTTACTTGTCAACGGCAAGTTCTACGTTTGTATTGACAAGTTCATCGACAAGTCTGTCATCGAGCATGACAAGTTCATCAGCAAGTTCATCACATATTGCAACAACGGTGCCGGTCATTACGAGTTTTTCAAAAATGATGACAAGTTCCATGCCAGCTCTTACAAGTTCAACACTGGCCATGACCAGTGCGTCCCAGGTTGCGGAAAACTCCGTCGGAGAAATATCAAGTTCTCAAATTGTAAGCTCGACAGTTTTGGCAAGTTCTGCATCAGCGGTACCGACATCTATTGCACCAACATCTTCATCTGGATTTTCAACAGAATCCGCATCAGCTTCTGTCACATTTAGTTCTACAATAGGTGTTGCCACTTCAGCTCTTGTGTCGAGTCTGAGTACTAGCTCTGGATCTTTTTCGATTAGTTCTGCCCCTGTTTCGACCAGCTCCTCAACGATGATTTCTTCAACTATAGCCAGCTCTACCATGACGGCAATTGCGTCATCAGTGATGAGCAATTCTTCAACTGTCATTACTAGCCCCACATCAAGTTCATCCACAACAGCATCTATCCATTCGAGTTCCTATGAGACAGTGGGTTCGACTACAGTTGTCAACAGTGTTCCCTCCATGATTACGAGTTCAATGTTCACAGATAAAAGTTCTTTAACAGCTCCGACAAGCTCTTTCCTATTGACAACAACCTCAGCTACACCATCTATAAGCTCTTCACAAGCAGTTTTAAACTCTTCAGTTGTCATGACAAGTTCAGTACCAGTATCATCATCATATATTACAATGATGAGCGCGACACCAATAGCTACAGATTCATCTGTTTTTACAAGTGCAACACCACCAGTAACAAGCTTTTCGCCTACTACTTCAAGTGACTCATCTGTGATTAAAACAAGTTCAACACCATTATTATCAAGTTCTTCAACTTCTGTTACAAATGTGTCACTTATTGCTACAACATCCTTGCCAGAAATTACAAGTTCAACGCCCACTGCTGTTAGCTCTTCAGTGGTGCCAGCAAGTTCCTCTTTTGTAATCGCAAGTTCAACATCCGGCGTACACAGTTCGTTATATTCAAGTTCAACACAATTGCTGTCAAGCACACCAGCTGCTACTATAAGTTCGTCAACAATAAGCTCAGCCAGTGTGGCGACAATCTCAATCCCCGCTGTCATAAGCTCGACCCTTTCAACTTCAGGTTCTTCAGAGATTGACGTAGGTCCAACCTCTGTGGTAACACATTTATCAACTTTCGTCACAAGTTCAACACCTATAGTTTCAAGTAAAATTCCGTCACCTCTAAGTTCAACAGCAGGAATGACAATATCCTCAGTGATAGCAGGTTCAACGCCCACGATATCGAGTTCAACAATGATGTCCACAAGTTCAGCCTTAGAAAAAATAAGTACCTCTCCTATCATAAGTAGCACTACGCTTACATTTATTAACTCGACAACCATTGTCACAAGCTTCACCTCATTAGTCGCTATTTCAACCGAGTCAATGACAAGTTCAGTCGAAGTAGTTACAAATTCAATTCCAGTAGCAGCAAGTTCCTCTCCAGCTATGAGAAGTTCATCTATCGTGGATGCAAGTTCAGCTAGTTCTTTCACAGACTCGATTTCATTAATTACAAGTTCAATGCCTGCAGTTACAAGTTCAACCAGTATGGACACAAGTTTAGTGCCTGCAGTTACAAGTTCATTCAGTCTAGCCACAAGTTCTATGCCCTCAGTTACAAGTTCAAACGGTATGATCTCAAGTTCAATGCATGCAGTTACAAGTTCAGTCAATTTGGTCACAAGCTCGGTGTATGCTGTCACAAGTTCAACCAGTATGGTCACAATTTCAATACCTGAAGTTACAAGTTCAACCAAAATGATCACAAGTTCAATGCAAGCGGTTACAAGTTCAGCCAGTATGGTCACAAGTTCAGTGCCTTCAGTTACAAGTTCAACCAGTATCATATCAAGCTCAATGCCTGCAGTTACAAGTTCAAGCAGTATGATCGCAAGTTCAGCGCATGCAGACACTAGTTCAATGCCTGCAGTTTCAAGTTCAACCACTATGATCACAAGTTCAATGCCAGCAGTGACAAGTGCAACCATTATGATCACAAGTTCAATGCCTGTGGTTACAAGTTCAGCCAGTACGTTAAGTTCAATGCCTGCAGTTACAAGCTCAACAAATATGGTTACAAGTTCATTGTCTGCAGCTACAAGTTCAACAACTATGATCACAAGTTCAATTCCTCCAGTTACAAATTCAACCAGTATGGCAAGTTCACTACCTGTAGTTACAAGTTCAACCAATGTGATCTCAAGTTCAATGCCTGCAGTTCCAAGTTCAACCAGTATGGTGACAAGTTCAATGTCTGGAGTTACTACTTCAACCAATATGATTACGAGTTCATTGCATGCAGATACAAGTTCAACCAGTATGATCAGTTTAGTGCCTGCAGTTACAAGTTCAACCAGCATGATATCAAGTTCAGTGCCTGCAGTTATAAATTCAACCAGCATGATATCAAGTTCTATGCCTACAGTTACAAGTTCAGCCAGCATGATATCAAGTTCAGTGTCTGCTGTTACAAGTTCAACTGGCATGGTCACAAGTTCAGTGCCTGCAGGTACAAGTTCAACAAGTATGGTCACAAGTTCAATGCCTGCAGGTACAAGCTCAACCAGCATGATATCAAGTTCAATGTCTGCAGTTCCAAGTTCAACCAGTATGATCACAAATTCAGTGCCTGGAGTTACTAGCTTAACCACTATGATTACGAGTTCATTGCCTGCAGATACAAGGTCGACCAGTATGATCAGTTCAGTGCTTGCAGTTACAAGTTCAGCCACTATGATCACAAGTTCAATGCCTGTAGTTACAAGTTCAACCAGTATGATATCAAGTTTAACGCCTACAGTTACAAGTTCAGCTGATATGGTCACAAGTTCAATTACTGCAGGTACAAGCTCAACAACTATGGTCACAAGTTCAATGCCTGCAGTTACAAGTTCAACCAGTATGATATCAAGTTCAGTGCCTGCAGTTACAAGTTCAACCAGCATGCTATCAAGTTCAATGCCTGCAGTTATAAGTTCAACCAGCATGATCTCAAGTTTTATGCCTACTGTTACAAGTTCAGCCAGCATGATATCAAGTTCAATGTCTGCTGTTACAAGTTCAACTGGCATGGTCATAAGTTCAGTGCCTGCAGGTACAAGTTCAACAAGTATGGTCTCAAGTTCAACGCCTACAGTTACAAGCTCAACCAGTATGATATCAAGTTCAGTGCCTGCAGTTACAAGTTCATCTGGCATTGTCACAAGTTCAGTGCCTGCAGCTACAAGTTCAAATAGTATGGCCACGAGTTCAATACCCGCAGTTACAAGTTCAACCACTATGATCAGTTCTGTGCCTACAGTGACAAGTTCAACCATTATGGTCACAAGTTTTATGCCTTCAGTTACAAGTTCAACCACTGTAATCAAGAGTTCATTGCATACAGATACAAGTTCGACCAGTATTATCAGTTCAGTGCCTGCAGTCACAAGTTCAACCAGTATGGTCACAAGTTCAATGCCCGCAGTTACAAGTTCAAGCGATATGATATCAAGTTCAGTGCCTTCATTTACAAGTATGTTCTCAAGTTCAATGCATGAAGTTACAAGTCCAACAAGTATGGTCGCAAGTTCAATGTCTACAGTTACAAGTTCAGCCAGTGTGATCACAAGTTTAGTTTCAACAGCGACAAGTTCAGTCTCCATCGATACAAGCACAATATCTACATCTGCGAGTACCAATCCAATACTCTCTGGCTCTGCCTCAGTGATCACAAGCTCAACAGCTGTGATATCAAGTTCATCTCCCACTTTCACCAGCTCATATAGTCAAACTGCAATGACCACAAGCTCAATGTCACTATCGATGATCACGAGCACACCCTCTGTCTTAACATCAATGCCAGTAGTCATTAACTCCACATCTGTAGCCACCAGTTCAACACCTGTTGACTTAACTTCAACTAACATAGACACAAGTTCAATTATTGCACCTGCAAGCTCAACACCAGTGATTACTACGCCAATCGTTTTACCCACGAGCTCATCAACTATTACTCTTAGCTCCTCACAAGTTGTGACGAGTTCAGCATCTCTTATTTCAACTGCATCACCCATGACAACAAGTTCGTTATTGCCTATAGCTACTGAATCAACAATTGTTCTTACAAGTTCAGCCCATGTGATCACAAGCTCATCCAGCATGGCTGCGAGCTCGTCAGTTGTAGACACAACTTCAGCTGCAACTATCATGGATTCAACGCTTAGTATTACAAGGTCAATACCTGTTATATTAACTTCAACTTCAGCGTCTGTGTTTTCTTCTACACTGATTTTCACTAGTTCTGCTACTGCTATTACAATTTCTACACCAGTTGCAACACCAACTCTAGAATTCACAAATGTTACTTCTATAATTACTAGCTCAGCATCACTTATGACACTATCATCAATAGTTGCAACAAGTTCAACACCAGTCATGACTTCTACATTAGCATCGACAACTTCAACACCAGGTGAAACAACGTTAACCACTCCAGTAATATCATCATCACCTGTTACCACAGCTTCATCAACAATTGATACATCTTCAACATCAGTTGTTACAACGTCAACACCTTTAATTACATCAAGCTTTGTTTCACCTACATTATCAATAATTACTTCTTCAACGTCTGCATTGTCAACTTCTGAAGTAGTTGCATCCACAACCTCAGCAACAATTACCCAAACTACAACTATCGTGCCAACTAGTACCATAACGACGTCTTCAACGGCCACGCCAACATCGACCCCTACACAAATTGTTATCGCCGTTGGAAGTTTTGTTATTACTAATGGCGTCAACTACACAACAGAGCTTGAAAATACAACCTCATCGCAGTATATGGAGCTGAAGAAACGTGTTGAAACAATGGTAAGGATCACATATTTTCACCGACTTAAAGAGAAAGATTGACAGCATTGTATTTACGCATGTATTGCCATTAAGATATCTTAAACAGTCATTTAATAAATTGACATGCCTTATGTCCCAAGTTTTATTACTAATTCTATTACATTCTAGATTTAGTGAAAACATAGTGGTAGTTTTCTCATCGTACTCAGGATTCAACATCGCTTGTATAGTTACAGGCTAGCATTCCTACCTGAAAATATGCTTATTTCCGATCTAGAACAGTTGTATATTTTAACGTAAAAGAAAGGACAATCAGCATTATGTACAGTTTGTATTGCCAATTAGATTAGCACACTAAGAAATTGTCACTCAATATCTTCGTTTTCATTATGCATTCTAGGTGAATCAGTCTTTTACTGCAGGGAGTACACAACTTGGACGTCAATTTGTGAGGCTTTCAGAAGTTAGATTTTCGTGAGTATACGAATAAATTCCTGGATGCAATACGATGCCACAAGTTCTCAGACATAACGGTTCATAATTTAATAAACCTTGTTTCATATCATTAGTGTCTGTATGTAAAATGCGATTGTTAGTATATAGCTAAATATAGCTTAACCGATATTGCTTAATATCAATGCCATCTAAAACAATCTTTAAAAATGAACTCTGAAAAATTCTTAAAAATATCTTCAACATATAGCCGTATGAATCCAACAAAATAACTTTGACAGAGTTTTCTGCGAGAGACACTTGTAACATTTGTTTTCTAAAAATATATATTTGAGACAGCTTTCTGAATAGATGCTGAGACAATTATGTATATGGCTTAATCTTATTTTTTATTCCCAATATACATTTATGTGTATGTGGTCGACAGATAAACGTCAATTTTTTTTTTCAAGGGAGATAATTAGGCTTAATCTGGTGTACTATGGAAATATAAATGTGTACCACGATATTTATAGGAACTCTCTGAAATGTCAGCTGTTCTCCAATTTCAGACCGGGAAGTGTTGTTGTGAATTTCACAGCAGAGTTTAGGTACGAACCAAACTCTCCAATAAATTCAAGCATTTTGACAACGGTTCTCAAGGACGGCTTGGCCAATTCATCCATCACCGGCAATTACACAGTTGATAATGGTACCATTAACGTAGACGGTGAGTATTGTTATTGTAAAATTAGTTTTTGTTTTTAAAAGGTGTTCATTTTACCCCAATTTCGAGAAGCGGTTCGTTTTATAGGATTCATTTTGTCCTTCCATCTGTCTATGCATTCGTCTTGTCCTTCTATCTGTCCATGCATCGTCCGTCCTTCCGTCTGTCCATTCATTGGTCTTGTCTTTTCATCTGTCCATGCATTCATCCATCCTTCGATCTGTCTTTGCATTAGTCCGTCCTTCTATCTGTCATGCATTCGTCCTTCATTTCATCATCATTCGTCTTGTGTTTCCAACTGTCCTTGCATGCGTCCGTCCTTCCATCTATCCATGCATTCTCCCATCCTTCCATCTGTCTATGCATTCGTTCGTCCTTCGATCTGTCTTTGCATTAGTCCGTCCTTTCTATCTGTCATGCATTCGTCCGTCCTTTCATCATCATTCGTCTTGTGTTTCCAACTTTCCTTGCATGCGTCCGTCCTTCCATCTATCCATGCATTCTCCCATCCTTCCATCTGTCTATGCATTCGTTCGTCCTTGCATTCGTCCTTGCATTCGTCCGTCCTTCCATCTGTCCATGCATTCGTCCATCTTTCCATCTCTCCATGCATTCATCCATCCTGACTGCTAATCCAAGATATAACTTCTGTTCCACTTTATTGATTGACATCCAAACATGGGTGCATTGAAATGGGATGTTGGGCACGCCTGTTTTCAGGGGAGTTAAATCAATGTTGAATTGGAGTCTGTATAAGAAACACATGTTTGGACTATCAACTTTCAGTCCTTGATTGATATATTTTTAAGTACTGAATTTAATTTGTTTTAGTCGTGATAACCACAACCACCACACCAACTAGTAGCACAACAATGGGTCCTCAGAACGAAGATCTGCCAAATTGGGGAATTGCGGTTATAGTGTGTGGAGGAGTTGTCTTCATCTTTCTCATAGCTCTCATTTGTGCCCTGGTAAGTTCAATTACGTCTTCAAAAAAAACTGTCCATTAGTGGTAATTTTTATCATGCGTTAAATATACCATTTCTCTAAGTGCCTTGGTAAGCCGCGGTGGTTCAATATTTCATTTTCACAAAGTGCCTTTTTAAACCGCTGTGGTTCAATATTTCATTTTCTCTAAGTGTCTTAAACCGCGGTGAAACAGTCCAGATAGATAAAGCATTACTTTGTTAGGCTTTTGTCACAAACTTGTATTTCTCCTGTTACCAGCTCCATGTGTACTTGTAATACATGATAGCTGTATCTGAACGGAAATGGAAGAAATATCAAAATACAAGAAAGAAAGAAAAAAAAAAAAAAAAAAAGATTTAACGTGATTTCAATCGTTTGCCACAGATAAATTGCAAATAAAGTTTAAAAAATGGAACTATCTGATACCATTATTCAATTAGCGTATATTTTGCATTTTCGCTTATGTATCTTCTACAGTGCCAGCGTCGTCATGCGCGTCACAAGTATGCACTTACAGAGGACCCTGATGATATTGGCTACAGGAGAAGCTGGTCTAGTAGCGAAATTAATGACTACACTTATGATAATAAAATGATACATGAGGGAAGCCTAGCAGAAACACACGAAGTTAAACAACCTGTAGCATTCTACAATTTAACTAACAGAGATTTAAATGGCGGTCAAGATGCAGCAGACGAGGTGTCACCAAACCAGTCCACAGATCACGTGAGTGTCATAATTGTTTGATTTATTCCATGATTAATTATTTCATTTCATTTTGTTTATTTGCAAGAAGACAGCATATCGTCACAATGTCAGTTTTACAGGTTTTCTTTGTCTTTTGGATAGACGTCATAATTCTACAGAATACACGCATATTTTGATTATTTTTGTAATGTGATATCGTCTCTCCTTTTTCTTAGATATACTTTAAAGACTGTCCTTTTCAAGTTTGCGTAATTAAAATGTAAATGAACTAAGAAGTTTTTAAAACTACTTTCAAATATAATTTTATGACTTCCCGTGTCCACCAATATGTTCAAGGTACTTCATAAAATAATTTGCCTTCCTCAGAATAAAACCACATCCTTGTGAGATTTCCGGATTTCCTAGAAAAGGTACAACATAGGGTGTAAGTATACATGTGCTGCACAGTAGTTTTCCATTGTTTATAAGCAGCGTGACCTATTTGCACAGGCTGTTAGTTTCCTGGGTAACCAGAAGGTAACCTTTGAATTTAACCTGCACTAACAACGAACACTTTGATTAACATGCATTTAATACCGTTTCTTTCTAACAACGCTTAACATTTTAGATTTATTATTTTGTTATAGGTCCATAGAAAATTCTCCAATGTTCGGATTGTAATCAAAGTATATGTTCACAGTATCCTGTTTGAAATTTCAATGTTTCGTGTCACTGTATGCGCCATGCCATCAAAACAAAACCTCCTTAGTTTTCCATGTCAAACCAAACGAGCATTTGAGATGGCCTATCGTTTGTCGCTTGTCCATTATCAATCCCTATGTAGTGTAATTGTATCAAGCCATGAAACCAAAACATTCGCTTTTCAGGTCAGACCAAAAGAGTTTTAACTAAGGTCTATTGTCCATCGTCTGTAATATAGCAACATTGTGTTACCGCTACTCCTCAACTACTATGGGAGGATTACCATGGAACGTAACACACATATATATGACAAAATCATGTTCATCATATATGAAAATAATGTCTTCAAATATCCAATGTAGCTAGCACGAAGGCGATCCTGACAATTCTTCCATCGTTACTTCTTCTAAACGGATGGTCATATTAAAATGAAGTTTT
>JAECUM010029560.1:0-20232 GCA_016617855.1 Megalonaias nervosa
GATAGATAGATAGATAGCCATGTATGTTATGCATTTTATGATATTTTTTGCTTACAAATATCATTACAGGCTATTGCTTTTGTATTATATGCTAATATAGAACAGACACTAATTACATTATTGCTAATGTTTGGAGAAAACAAAATTAATATTTTGTTGTATATGGCTTGAACCATAACACATGACTTTTAAGGACCTTTGAGCAGACCTTCTCAGCAATCTAAAGCAAGTACTACGCGTAATTGTTTTCGAGGTAAATGTCACTGAAGCCTTTCATACAGCCTTCGGCGATATTGCACATTATAAGTTACATCATTCAAATAACTTCAACAAATACTGGTCTTTATTTAAATTTATTCCCTGTAGTTCGAGAAAGGAACTCTCTACCTGCTGTATAAATCAAGTTGACTCCGTTAACGACTATTTTAAAAAATAATAGACTGGAAAATAATAATAATATTACTTGGGCGCCAGATCTTCGTAACTTTTCACTCTCGATTTAACCACCGCTTATTACTGTGAAGAAAATGTGATTGATTCACTCGTATCTGCGTGGTCTTCAAGAAAACACGGAAATCTTGTTCTTCGCTAATATGGATACGTCCGCTATTATATCTTGTTTATATTCACATTTTTATTGCACATAACAATGTCTAAAGGAAAAAGAAGAAAAAATAAGAGATTCACACAGCAGGTTTACACGAACAAATGACCTTCGTATCTGTGTTGAGTCGCTTCACGCGAAATTATGATTCTCGATACAGCATATATGTTTACGCCATGTGCAGTGGTATGTAAGGATAGCTGATGCGTTCCGTGACAAAGTATGATTCTCAATATACAGCCTACAAACTATTTTTCAATTGATTTCCTTTTTTTCCTTCATTTCCATCTCACGCAAACTTTACACTTTAATCGGTTCTCGGTGTTTTGAACTTTTCTTGCCAATATGGAAACATTTTGCTAAGTGAACTGATTGTAAATTTTTATATCTGGAGTAGTGTGACATAATTTACACTGCCCCTTCATTTACAAATGGTTTCATATCAAAAGAAAAACAACTGTACAAGGCTTTGGTTCCGGTTCTAATCCCAAATTTCTCATTGTCCACAAATTAAAAATATTTACTCATGCAAATTAACAAATGTTTAAAGTAATCTACGGTATCCCGTCTTCCTCCTCTTCGAGATTGAAACGTGGTCAGATTTCTATTCAGTTAGTAATTATGCTTTCTTCCAATCGATCATTAAAATTGTAGAATACTTGTACAGGTTAAATCCCAATGAATTTCTATGAACTGTGTGTTAACTTCGAGAGAGAATCAGCATCCAATCATTGGCTAATTGGATCTATATTATGTTAGCACTCATTTTATGCTGATATTCTGTTTTCCTGTCTGTTATTTAATATTGTCCATCCATAATATCTATTTTAGCAACATATCACGCCAAAGGCATTGCCTACTGTCTCTCATTTCTTTCTCGAAAGAATATCACGACTTAGTTAAGAAAACTAAAGCTTGTTTTCAACTCCTTGATTTTTCACATTTACAACCATAAGATTAGAATATCTGCGTTTAAAATTGTCGAAAAGACTGATGAAGACAAAAGTGCTAAAGCTCATAAAAAGTCAATGCTAAAACTATACTCTACCATCTGGTGCATGGATTTATTTTGCCTTGACTTTTTTAATTCAGAAACCCTGATTATATTTCAAATCAGGTTGGAGCCATAACTTGAACATGAGAAAGTACGCATAATTTCGGAGACACAATTAACAGCTTGCAAAAGCGGAAATTAAGCATTTGCACAGAGGTGTTCACTTTTCACAAAAAAACAAATGAGTATACTAAGTGAGAAAAATCTGGATTAAAGAACAAAGGGATCACTACGTGCATTAGATGGTAAGATGTCACTACGTACATTGGATGGCAAAATGTCACTACGTACTTTGGATGGTAAGATGTCACTACGTACATTATATAGGGAGATCTGACTTTACAAGAGGACTGTATATGACAACAGCCACAGTATCACGAGTCCTACGTGCGTAAAACCTTGAAGGTGGTAAACAGGTCAACGCTCCTCTGAATCCTATTGGGTGTTAAAGATCTTGCGTTTATTTTAAAAAAAGGCACGGTATATCAGTCTCAACATCTTTTTAGAAGCATCTCTGTGGATAGATCGTGTGGATCTATTTTCTATCACTCAAAAAACCTAAGTTTTGCGAATTTTGCAATACATAATTTTTCGAGCTTTTTATTTACTTGGGTGAATATTAGCACAATTACTGAATATGCATGGCATTGGAGAAAATAATATGTCACGAATATGTTACATTTCCCTTGTAAAGGGCCAAATTTCTGTCGATCTATCAAGAAAGCATTAAGTTGGATAGGCGAACGATTAATTAGATTCATGGGGGCTGGCAGGAGTTAAATCGCCATAATGCACGGACTGGTACAGTCTCTGTCACGAGTTTAGCGATTTTTGATTAAGGCTACGTTTGTTTAACCTGAACAGGATAGGGGTCAACTTCTGATCTGTATGGAAAACTGTCATTTCTGAAAGTTACCAGGAATCAGTTGGGTAATCAATGTTTGTCAGGCGAACTGCATTGTTTGAGCCTAGTTCAGGCGGGAAATGTATTTAATTCAGATTGGTTACGCTGTGAAAAGGGGGCGTGATTTCCTCTCGAAAACTTTCAGTTTAAAATGCGTATTGTAACACTTTCAAATCAGTCTACACTTTTATCTACGAGAGAAATTTCGAGGGGTAAGACTCCGGGCCGATATAGAAGATATTCGCCCGTAATTATCATCCAAGAGATTAGATGTCTGGAAATAAATCTACGGAACAATCCTAGCGGTAAAGCTTGAAGACACAAGGGTAGATTTGTTTCACCAAGGGTTCTACGTGACAAATCACGAACTTGCAAGCCAAAGTGACCACACAAGTTGGAAGGCTAAAGACAGCAATACATCTGAGAATTCGGAAAAAGGGGAAAGTGAAAGGACCCAGACTTACAGGAACAGGAAGCCAAAGGAACAGTCGGAGAGATTGGACTGATGCAAACACTATCAGGCTATGAATCTGTACAAAGCAGTGTTTGATTTCACTCGATTTGATGATGATTTAAATTCTATCGCTTAACAGATCGGCTATTGGAAAAGCATATTTGTATTCTGAAACTCGTTTTTTTTAAAAAAAAATTTGAATCAAAGAAGTGTATCTTGCTAATGTAATGTATTATTACAATTGTTTATGAATTTTATTGTCTATGAATTTTTGATTAAATTTTATGGTTTGTACATGTACAAACTCGTGTCTTTTTGTTCTATATACCTGCTCAGATCTTTATCTATTCCACCTGTAAATTTCACAATTTCTATTGATACTTACTCGCTCCGGGCAAATTATACCGTAGGCGATATCTATAGATAACGATAACCAAACCCATGACACCCACCCCAACAAAGCTGGGAGGGGAGTTATGACATCCCTAAATGGAAAATGCAATGTCTCTAAAATTGTTGATTCACAACCTACGTAAAGTTATACATTGCATTCATTAGTTCTCTTAGGTGCAGTGACAGATAATGTGTTAAAATTTAAAAATTGTATTAAAAACTCGGAGATTTATTTTACCAATTTTATTGTGTTGGTAAATTAGATGCACACTTAGACTGCAATATACGTGGCTTGATGTATTAAACACACGTCTTCGGCAATAAAATACAGCTTAACTGAGATTTACTGCAAAGATGCAATGTGTAATTCAATCAAAAGTATCGAGAAGATGGCTGTTGACAAAGACCCATTCTCTTCCTGTACGCAAGATATGGGTTGTTTTAAGCATCATTATTATTGCCATTATTCAAAATATAATCGAGTTTGAAAACTGAGGAATGTGGGTTAAAAGTGTCGTTCTACATACGGTGAGTTAGTGATGAGTCTATTGTATAGTAAACTAGACCGTTTGCAAGCCGTTGACACTGGGATCAATCACCTGCCATTATTTTGGTATTTTAATGACATTATGCCTTACTTGTCGGCTGTAGATAGCAGCTCACTGACTTTTAGCCTCGAACTTCTAAGCAAACACTAACTCAATCAAATCAACCATTGAACTTTACTTCTAAAATACCCTGGCTCGATTTCGAAATTGATTACCTAAAATATTAATATTAGATGTGAATTGTAAATCTGCTGTAAATACAAAAATAATGGACCATAGAGCAATTAATTCCTTAAGAAACACGTTAATACATATGCAGTCATATGGAGTAAAATATTGAGTCTATAATGCAATGTATTTATAAGAATTATATCTTTTCAGAATCATTTAAACAACCGTTTTATAAGACCAATACTCTATGACTCTGTGTTGTATCTTGAAAACCGAGAGATTTCAGCACATATCTTCGGACAGAGGATATCCAGAAAACATTATCTTCTCGAGGAAGAACATGAACAATTTCGTCAGATACTTGGGGATGACGAGCTCCTCTTCTCTACATTTGTCATATCTGGGTACTTTGAGCGGCAAACCTCTGTTTATGTACATATTCATAATATTACCAAAACAATCAAATCGTTTAGCAAATGAGACCTTAACTTATTGTGCATTTATTATTATCAAACTCGTAAAACTTATTATATACCTTGTAATAGCTTTGTCATTCCTCAATAAGCAAAGTCTGTTTTCTTCTGTCCTCACTAAGCAATCTCTTATTTCTTTCATAGCTTACCAAATGTTCAAACACGCCCATATATTTATTTGCAGACCAGATGACTGAGAGATTTTTGGATGCCTCTGATAATATGTGGATGACATGACGATGCCAAGGACTCAACGTCTGACAAATATATTGCTATATTTTTCACTTGATGACCGTCATCATAGTTTCAGGATCCTAATTTAGAAAGCTTTTGAGTCAAGAGGACCCTTATATCTACTAGGCTTAGGAAGTCCCTATATTGATGGCTGATTGGTGTATATAAACTGGCATATTTTAACGCACGCGAAATTTGAATATGTCTCATGAAAGGAACGATTGTTTGAAAATATAAAGAAAATGAGAGGGACGGGTGAGCGAGTAGGCAAAAACACTAACAGACCGAAAAACGTGCAAACACAGACAAAAAAAAATGCATCCTTTGCTTACCTTAAAGACATTTGTCCTCCCTTGACCCTGACATTATTCGCTCAAGATTATTACCATCTCCCTGCATATCTTGCTTTCCATTGTTACCAGCTAGATTAAGTTCAGTATCTCGTAGTTAACAAACGGAATCGTATGATGGTATGCCTAAATTCAACTTCGATGCAATATATAAATTCTTAGATCGTTCGGTCCCTAGATTCTTCAAGTGATAAATATGATAAATATTACTGACTGTTTAGTTTTAAGGTGAATTTGTAATTCCCTTCGTTCATTTTTGTATAGTTTCCAGTGCTGCTTGTAGCATTTGCTTCGTACCGACTCGAAGATTAATTTTGTTAAAGACCATGTTGGATTTTTTTCTGTACAGTTCCCTTTTATATTGCTGACAATTGTGTTTAATTCATTAAAAACTTACTGTAAAATTTACATTTAAATTTAGTTTTATTACGTTAAGTAACCAACATTATATTAGGTTAATATATTTTATAATTTCTCCGTTTCAATTTACTATCTGCCATGATCATGTACGCTCCAATTAAACAGTTGAAGTGCTTATAAATAGTAATGTTGATGTGAATGACGAAGGCTGTATTTCTCTCAAATCTTGTTTGAAAATACTGTTTCTGCCTGTGGCCGAGATTAGAAAGAAAACTAAAGGTTTTTTCTGTATTATTCTTATTATTATTATGGGATTCTGTTGAATTTAATTGCTTTATGTAGATAACTTTGGTGACATTATTAAGTTTTATTTTTTTGTATTGTTTGTATGCTAATGACATTAAATGCTTTTATGCTGAAGTGTTGTTACACTTACATAATGTTGTAATAGTGAAATGTATAGAATATACTGTGACTGTGGACAATTAGAGTTACTATGGTATCAATAAATAGGTCAGAAACTAGTATGTAGTCAACATCGTTTGTGCTGGAATGGTATCAATTTAACTTAGGTAATCACCTGGGATTCTACCCTCGATAATTTGTATTTGAGAACTCAGTCGCATATCAATCAAAGCATAGAATGTGTTTTCAGAATTATTGCGTGATTTTCTTTTTAACACTGTGCATGGACACTGTAAGTGTCTGCATCTGTTAGAAAGGTGTCTGAATCATATCGTATAATGTGTATAAGTGAGTTGTCCACGTATCTCCAAACCAAAACTTTCCTCGAAACTGGAAAGACCGATTTGATTTTCCGGTGTGGTGACGTGACGTAATAGAACATTATAACATTGGCTAACATGCAATGAATACCAAACAAATGCTTTCATTTGTGACGTCATACATAGAGCTTCAAATAGACGGAAAGAGATCTAGAAACAGACAACAACATATAAACTCTTGATGACACTGCATTGCTTTAAAAGAAATACATAAATCAAGTTTTAAAAAAAAAAACAGAAATAAATCATTTTGGAGCAATAAAACACAATTGAACTGCAGTCGGGGGTTTGTCGGGGTGTACAAATAATAAAGGCATTCCTCATTAATAAGAAGTGTTTCCAATGGGAGTAATCCTATATTTAAAGAAATTCCTTTTTATTTAAAAAAAAACAAACAATATGGCGAAAAGGTCATAATAATCTCTTTACGTTTACCAGAATGATGTAAGTATGATGTAGTTGCGAGTGCACATAAACAGAGTCGTTGACTGGTTAAGACACTCCTCTTGCGTCTATATCTCACTGTTACAAGTGGTATTCAATGGTATCCTTTTGATTTTGTTCAATCCAATTTAGGTTTGAATGATTACAACAGTTGTTTTGTTTTCGTTTCGCCCATATAAAGTTTTAGGAAAAGGGCATATATAGGTGGCACGTATCAACGAGGAATTTTCCAGATCAAGTAACTTTATTCTCACGCAGCCACGCGAGAGTCTGATTGAAAAAGACTCTGTGTCTGTTCGACTTTTTCGTGTAGGTGTGCAC
Organism: Megalonaias nervosa; assembly: GCA_016617855.1. Taxonomy (NCBI): domain Eukaryota; kingdom Metazoa; phylum Mollusca; class Bivalvia; order Unionida; family Unionidae; genus Megalonaias; species Megalonaias nervosa. Next base: position 7,096 of record JAECUM010029560.1, read on the forward strand.
CGTAGACAGATCAAAATGAAAATATAACAATAAAAACAGATATATGTGTTCTAATAGATATTTCAAGCATCAGGAGCTACACAATCTATATTTGAAAGTTGTCCATGCAGTTTTGGTGGTTACAATTAAAGGAAAGAAATGAAGTTTATTTAAATTTACTCTGCACAGCAATGTTTCAGATTTTAAAAGAGTATCTTGTTGTTTATATCGATAATTTAGCACGATGACATTTTCTTATTATCATATCCAGACCCCATAATGTGATCTTGTTAGGCCTTTAAGTCAGGCGCTAATACAAAACAACCTTGTCGCATCTGAGAAAGTGACTGAACGCCAAAGTTAATCAAGAGAATTTAACAAATCGTTTGCGCTTTTTGCCAAACCTATTTAAAAGCAACACACCAGATACAAGTTTAATTGCGAAATACACCTATTTCCACACTTTTTCTAGACGGTAAGGTCGTTCATATTTGTTTATACAAACCAAGCCTTTATTCGTAATGTTTGCCAGGCACGTTATAAGACTATCAAAAACATAATTAAAAGAGCCCACAAGAGATTTCGCTCGGCATTCGATTACGGAAATTACGGCGTTTGGAGGTTTCTTTATTGTTTTCAAGTCCTCAGACTACTAATTCAAGTTCCTGAGACTGTAATGTTTACGTTTGAAACCTCAAAATGGACTTCTTCGAGACATTTTTTGAGATAAATTACGCTAAGATAGATTAGCTGTAAAAGCTACCTTCATCGACAGCACCGCAACGGATAGGAATGTTAGCTGTGTAAAGAGACTTTTATAATACAAATACGGATATGAGGTTAAAAAAAAAAACATTCCAGAGGTTTTTTTCCGAGATAAAACATGTAATTTTATTCTTCATCTCTCTTTTTCAACACATGTATGTATGTAGGTAGGTAGGTAGGTAGGTAGATAGGTAGGTAGGTATGTATGTGTGTATGTGAATCAATGAGTTTACGGTTATACAGTTAACTCCCATCTATCAAATATATATATATATATATATATATATATATATATATATATATATATATATATATATTTGAAATTGTGGAGCTTTAAGGTCATTACTGTAGTACACAGGTTTAACATCTATTTCCAAAATATTACTTTTCTGTCCACAATTTTCTTGCATCACATAGAAGCAAGGATTTTGCAACCGACATAAATATTTTGGTAGTTTCTTGCATTATTAATATTATGGTACTAGAAAGCGTATACCACTAACAAAGGGAGGTATGCCGTCGATTTTTCTAACGGTTAAATGCAGCGCACCGCTAGCTATATACATGGACTGCATTAGTGTCAGATATAAGATTATAAAATCATCCATTTAGAAGTGGGAAATCACTCTTTGAACCAACCACTTTCATCTCTCGTGATGTCAAACAACACCACATTTGGAACATAATATTTCAGCCTAAATAAACACAGTTGTATATTTTGTCATTATTTATCAAATCAGTGATTGTTCTCTAATATGTAAAAACAGTGAAGACATCTTGTACACTTATCGATCTACACGTAATAAAATGGAATAGTGAAGATATCTTGTACACTTATCGATCTACACGTAATTAAATGGAATAGTGAAGACATCTTGTACACTTATCGATCTACACGTAATAAAATGGAAAAGATTCATATAAATAATTCCAACATATTTCCTATAATTCTATTTAAATTGCACAATAGGTAATTCCTACAATTCTATTTAAATTACACGATAGATAATTCGTAGAATTTTATTTAAATTACAAGCTAGGTAATTCACACAATTCTTTTAAATTAAAAGATAAGTAATTCCTACAATTATATATAATTTACAAGATAAGTAATTCCTACAATTCTATTTAAATTACACGATAGGTGTATACCAGCAATTGTGAGTTTCGAGGAGACCGCTATTAATCACTCTTTTTTATATTATGCTTACCTCCAGATATATCCAGCCGTTTTCCATATACTACCTAAAATGCTATTTTTAAACTAAAATATTGCTGGAGCAATAGATGCTATTTTTATTCCTTTCATGAAACTCTTTTTTGTAAGAATATGCAAGGCCAAGTTGTTGTGAATAACTTTTATATATAATGCGTCTTCGGGCATGTATCACACGGCGGTCTTAAAATGCTTGTCTTCTAGGCCCATAATACCCAGATTTTCAAATAAAAATTATAAATTTTCATATATTCTCCAAAATGTTATGTATTTAATGATATTTTTGCTTGCGCATACCATTACAGGTAGTTGCTTCTGTATTATATGCTAATATAGAACAGACACTAATTACATTAATGCTGACGTGTGGGGAAAACAAAACCATTTTTTGTTGTACATGACTTGAAGCATAACACGTGACTTTTAAGGACGTTTGAGCAGACCTTCTCAGCAATCAAAAGAGAGTACTTCGCGTAATTTGTTTTCAAGATAAATGCCACGTAAGTGGGGCACAGGCAAAGCTAACTTAAAGAACAGTCTCACACCACGTATGCACATAATAATTTTAACTGCTGAAAAAGAAATCGAAATCATGTAAATGCACAGACAAAATATATCTAGACGTTAGATGTGCTGATAACGCCTCTCATAATTTTAAGAGAAAAATTTCACGCTGATATTATAGTGAGTGGTTTAATATTGGATTATTAAGTTACGCTAGCAAATGTTTGCCCTATCCTAAAGAAAGTTGATCCATCCACAGTGCTGAACCACAGTCCAAACGCTTTTTTAAGTACTGTCAAAGTTTTCGAATAGTTCTCCCCAAACATATATTCAATTACCTTGGAGACAATAACATATTATCTGGTTTTATGTCAGGTGACTCAACAGTTAATCAGCTAACATTTCTCTACAGTCTGTTTACTCAAGAGGCAGACTGGTAAAGAAATCAGAGTCGTTCTTTGCAATTTAAGCGAGGCGGCTCTAGAACCTGTTTCGCATAGAGAACATTTTCTCAAATGGAAATCTGCTGCAGTCAAGGACGATCTATTAAGATTGTTTTCCAGTTACCTCGGTAACAGGGTGCAACAAGTGGTACTTCCAGAAATACGTGCATAATGTAGGTTTATTAGAGCTGGGTTGTGTCAAGAGTCCGTCTTAGGTCCTGTACTGTTTCTGATGTCATTGTGCCACTCTACTATACATGTATTCGCTTACAATACAGGCCTGTTTTTCTTATTGTGGGTGATACCACAATAACTGGTGTATGGCTTAACTACGACTTAGCCATAATCAATGGAAAGGCGGAAAAATGGTTAGGATCAAATCACTCAAATCGGAATCCCATACAAAATGTAGTGAAATTAATAAGGTGGCGCTCTACAGTTTCGTATTTTGCATAGGGTTAGAATTTTAAAGAAAAAGAATTCCCCCGAGTTTCCTCACTAGTTATACTGGCTATTTAAAAAAGACCTTGTATATCTTAGGTATTGTTCAAAGAACCTTTAATTCCCTTTATTTTGGTGTATGATTCATGGGTGTAATATGGGTTATAGAGTATACAGCTTGGCCTTACTCCAGCTGTGCACCTTTCAAAAAAAGTGCTAGCTCCACTTGGTCATTTTCACTTCCTGAACTTCCAGAGGTAAATTGTAAAAAAAAAAGAGCCGATAACGTTTTTTTACATTTTATATATTTGGTAATTCATTCATTGCACTTTCAGAAGCTGGTATTGTCTAGTCTGGCAAAATTCCTTTTCCCTATTTTAATAGCTGCTAAGGATAGTGTACTTTAAACAAATTCAGGCTGATTTTTGGAGCACAAGGGAGCAGTCATTTTAGTTAGCAGTGTGCTAAGATCATTTACAATTTCCAAAAGTACAAGATCCAAACAACTGTCAGCCACATTACATCAAAGTAGCATAGAGGTATGCCAACATACTCTCCAATGTGCATGTTTTAAATGCAAACAACTTCACCTTACATATGTCACTCTCTCAAAAGTACATAATACCTGGTGAGCGCCCCCCAAACCAATACACCTGCAAGTATATTTCCCTTAGCACCAAACTGAAGTAAATTCGCGTCAGCATGTTAAAGTGTTTCTTTCAGATGATTGCATAGTGCATAAACATATGGACTAAATGAAAGAGAAGGCTTGGTCACGTAAAAATGTAATCCGTAAACTCGTATGTCGGGCAGATAGAAACTCACTTGAAATTATATTGTTATGTATATCTTTATTTTATATTTTTTTAAACTCCTGGTACATGATTTATTTAATTATCGTAATTTTTATTCGTGGTTGTAAACTGTATAAAATATCTTTTGTTGAATTTGTGTACGTGACCTGGCCCTGTTAAGAACGCAAATTGCATAGGATCTATAAACAGATGTTTGCGTATGTGTTGACAATTATTAATAATAATCTTAATAAGTAGACTTAAAATGGTGTATATGGCGTAATTTTTCAGTGACTGGTGGGATTTCGACGTTTCGAGAATAGTTCTGTAATTTTCCATTGGATGCGATAGGTCACGTGAATAGACCCGATTCGACGCAAAATTAGTATTGTATGCTTTCACGTGGGGTCTATTGCTAGAGACAGTCGCAATATACGGTGTATATAAGGAGAAAATTAAGCATACAGATTCATTCCGAGTTTTGGAGTCATTCACACTTATTACGTTCCCGTTGTAAGTCTGCACAAGTATTTTATGTTGAACTTAGATATTATTCGAGAGGAAAAACATTTGACTGTCCAGTGGAAATAGAAAGTGCTCATTATTTGGACTATAATATTATTCTGGAATTGTTATAAATCATTCGAAGTAATTCTGGGCAACGCCATCTTGACAACGTCACGGTTTTTGGAGGCCCAGTACATTTCCGGTATTGAAAAGTAAAAGGAACTTTTCATTCATTTAGAACTTTCATAGACCTTTATAAGGACTAGTTTGGATTCACTTCATAATACTGTAAGTTCCTCTCACATTTTTCATTATAACTTTGATAATTAAATTGTTTGTTAAGTTTTATAAAACTTGTCTATTTTGATTCTTTTCTGTTACTTAAGTTTGTGACCGTAGAGTCGTATGATATCACTACTTTTAAGCGGCCTATTTGTGAATACGGTGTTTTGGATAGAGATAACCGATCAAAATGTACAAAGAATGAACTCCAAAAATACGAAATGAAGCAGCCAAAAGTGTAACCGGTACAACCAAACTGGAATCAAACAGGAAGTGAAACCCTTGAATCCTGGCAATGGAAAGACAGATTTATCTTTCACAAAATGACAGCTGATGTAGGTCTTTCATATTTTTTATTTCTGGTTCCTCCAGCCGTCGGTGACGTTGCACACTATAACTCACAGCACTCAAATAAATTCTAAATAAGACTGGTATTTATTTCATTTATTCCTGCAATTATGAGAAAGGATCTCTCTGCCTGCTGAACAAATCAAGTTGATTCCTTTAACGACTATTTTTAAAATAAATAATAAACTGGAATAATAATAAATGTATATTCTCAGATAATATTACTGAGGCACACGAAACTCACACATTTTCAATCTTGACTTTTGATAAGATAGCTCACTTAACCAGCATTCATTCCTGGGAAGAAAATATCATTGATTAACCCGTATCTGCCTGGTATTCAAGAAAACATGTAACACTTTTTCCTCGCTGATATGAGATATGTTTACTATCATATCAAGTTTATATTCGCATATTTATTGATTTCCATCGTTATTCCTTTATTTCCCTCTGTTTCAAACTTTACACTTTATTCGTTTCTTGGTACTTTCTACTTTTCTTGCCAATATGGAAACATTTTTCTAAATGAACTGATTGTAAATTTTGATATCTGGAGTAGTGTGACAATTTACAATGCCACTTCATTTACAAATGGTTTCGTATAAAAAGAAAAACAGCTGTACAAGACTTTGGTTCCGGTTCTAATCCATAATTTCTCGTTGTCTACAAATTATAAATGTTTACTCATACAAATGAACACATAAACATGCTTAAAGTAATCTACCGTATCCAGTCTTCATCCTCTACGAGACTGATACCCTGGTCAACTGGCAATTAGTGGTCAGAATTCTACTCACTAAGTAATTATGCTTTCTTCCAATCGCTCATTAAAATTGTAGAATACATGTAGAGGGCAAATCCCAATCAATTACGAAGAGACAGAATCAACAAGCAATGATGGGTTGATTTAATCAATATTCTCTTAGCGCTCAATATGTGCTAATATTCTATTTTCCTGCCTGATATAAAATATTGTCCTATCACAACGTTTATCTAGAAAGATATCACGAATTAGAAAGTGCCTACTATCTCAAATTTCTTTCTTGAAAGAATATTACAATTTAGTTATGAAAACTAAAGCATTCATTCTTCTCATTGATTTTTCCACATCTCCAACTATAAGAACCGAATGTCTGCTTTGCAAATTGTCGAAAAGACAAGAAAACAAAATTTCTAAAAGTTATATTAGAAAAAAGCTAATGTTAAAACTATATTCTCCCTTCCGGGATCATGGATGTATTCCCTTGGCTTATTTTAATTGTAAAAGTCTGATAAATGAACTCTCCTAATCTTTTTAATAAGAAAAAATCGACATGAGAAACGCATACAGAATGTCGAAGCCACAAATAGCATTATGTTCTTTCTGTACCAATCTTTTCATTATTTGTTTTGCATCTGCGACTTGTCCGAAATATTATAAATTATTTCGTATATCAAAACCTAAGAAATAATTCGATAAAAAAGTACAGCTTAAGCAAAAGTAGGATAATAATAATAATAATAATAATAATAATAGCTTACGTCAAAATAGTGCAATGCCAACAATAATTTCAATCAAATTCACATGTTCGATAAAGCGCATATTAAAAACATAAGCAATTATGCGGAGGATCAACCCTGTACGTCAAAACAGCCATTGTATCACATGGATCCTACGTGAGTAAAACCTTGTAGGCATTAAACAGCCATTGTATCACATGAGTCCTACGTGAGTAAAACCCTGTAGGCATTAAACAGCCATTGTATCACATGAGTCCTACGTGAGTAAAACCTTGTAGGCATTAAACAGATCAACGTTCCTCTGAATACTAGGATGTTCCAGATCTTGTGTTTATATTAAGACATACACAGTGTATAAATCTCGACCTCCAGCTAGAAATAATGCTGGAAATAGATCGTGTAGATCTAGGTTCTTTCACTCAAGAAACCTAAGTTTTGCAAATTTTGTAATACATTATTTTGCGATCTTTTTACTTACTTATCTAAAATATTAACATAATTATTGAATATACATGGGCTAGGCGAAAATATTATGTTGCGAATATGTTACATTTACCTAAATGGAAAAAATGAGTGTCTCTAAAATTGTTGATTTACAGCTTACGTAAAGTTATACTTTGCCTTATGATTAAAAATAACCCTGGAGATAGTCCGTGTGGGCCAATGTTCTTTCACATTATAAACATAATTTTTGCGAATTTTGCGATACATCATTTTGTGGGGATTTTTTGTAATTCACATGGGTAAATATTAATACAATTATTGAGAATGCATGGCATTGGCAAAAGTGTTTTGTAGCTAATATATACCTAAATGGAAAATGTAATGTCTTTAAAATTGTTGATTGACATTTTATGTATAGGTATACATTTTGCATTCATTTGTTTGCTTAGGTGCTCAAACAGATACTGTGTTAAAATAAAAAAATTAAAATTGAAGTAACCAATATCTCCTTTTTTTCACACATTTTATTATATTGCGAAAGTAAATGCATACTAAAACTGTGATATATGTGGTTTGATGTATTAAACTCTCGTCTTCGGCAATAAAATACAAATTACAGCTATTTACTGCGATGATTCAAAGTGCAATACAATCAAAAATATCAAGACGGAGGCTGTTGACCATAATCACATCTCTTCGTTTATGCACAATATGGTATGTTTTAAACAGCATTCTTTTAATTTAGTCTAATTTACACTATTATTTCCGTTATTCTAAATATAATCACATTTGAACACTGAGGAATGTGAGACAAAAGTGTCGTTTTACAGTGACTTAGTGATGAGTCTATTGTATAATAAACTAGACCGTTTGTAACCGTGAACACTAGGATCGGTCGCCTATCACTATTTTTGGTATTTTGATGATGTCAGTCCTTGCTTGTTAGCTGTAAATAGCAGTTCACTGGACATTTAGCCATACCTCGAACTGCAAATATGAGGAAAAAATTGATTTACGGTTTTAATAGGTTTTCAGTTTACTGATGGTATCGCCTACATGAATAGATATGTATATTTAAGTATAAGTAGTTGTACAAACACATTATCATCGATACCAACCTTAATTGTTAAACAAAAGAAAAACAACGTTCATTTGAAAACCCACAACATGCTAGTGTTTTAGACATGATGGGAGAGAGATCATGTGATAATTTGTTCCTGTATGAGGTAGGGAAAGCGTCTATACGACGAGAGAAAGAGGGAACGTATGCGCATGTGTGTGTGTGTGTGTGTGTGTGTGTGTGAGAGAGAGAGAGAGAGAGAGAGAGAGAGAGAGAGAGAGTACAAAAAGAAGCTGTTTGTATTTTTAACATTTAATGGCAAATATCAAAAGCGACATCGCAGACCAGGTAGTTAAACCATGTAGTTATTTTTTTCTAAAAAGAACGTCCTATTGATCGTTAATAGCAAATAATAACATCATTCATGATTTCATAATTAGAAAAACAATTGGACAAAAAAGCAAATAAATATAATCTTTCTCAATATGCTTTTCAACCAGCATTTTATTATTAATAATTTACCTGAACAATTTCGGGATTAATCAGCCTAACATATCACAGAAAGAACTACACAGCTTATATATTACTTTTTTCTTCAAATTTTATTCAGGAAAATATGACCCATGAAAGTTAAAATGTGGCATGGAATAATTTCACAGGTATGAAATGCCCCTTGTTAAGAAACTTGCACGTAGCTCAGTTTAAACAATTTCATAAATTTATAATTGGAGATTGCAAGAGGTACATTATAGAAAGTAAAGGGTTGGAACGAAAGCCACTGGCTATTAGTGTTCTTCTCCTTTTACGTTAAAAAAACTGTGTATTTCCATGCATACAGTGTGTGAAGATAAACGGTCCGCAGACCACGAAGGAGCTGCCGAGTAAGTGGACGAATTTCAGAAGTTTGTAGCTGATGAGCATCTCGGTCCTGAGCAGGTGTATAATGCAGATGAAACTGCATTATATTGGCGATGCACACGTAGAAGGATGCTAACAACGGAGGGCGAAGAAGGGTTCACGGGATTCAAACAGTCTAAGGATAGAGTTACCATCTTAGGATGCTCAAACACAGAAGGCAAGCACAGATTTTAGCGACAGGTGATAGGAAAAGTTAAATGCCCTAGGGCCTTGAAATTTGTTAAAATTTACCCAGTAACATACCATGCTAATACATGGCTGGGTAACCACCGTGGTTATGTTAGAATGGTTTGAAAAATTTTTTGTGCCTAAAGCCAGAGCACACTGCACATCTGTAGGCCTGCCGGAAGACTGCAAAATTATACTTATTCTGACAACTGTTCAGCTCACCCCAAAGCTGAACTCCTGTGTATGAAAAATGTTTATACAGTGTTTTTACCACCAAACTGTACATCACTAATCCAACCCCAAGACCAAAGAATACTGTGCTCTATGAAGGCTAAGTATCGCTCACTTTTCATGCAACGTATGTTAGATGTGGTTACTGCTGGCAAGTCTGTACATACATTTATTAAAGAATTCAGCATGAAAGACATGCTGTGGTTTATTGCTCGTGGCTGGGAGAAGATACAAGCGTCAACACTAAAGAAAGGCTGGCATAAGTTGTGGCCTGCCTTGATGTTTGAAAATCCACCTGATGAAAATGTTGACAATGATTTCACTGGATTTAATATACCAAAAGGAGGAAGAAGTTATAATGAGTTGCTTGAGTATGCAAAAAGTGCTACAGGACCTGTTGCCAAGGATAGAGCAAGTAAGCGTAATGAAGGTTAATGGCCGAGTGGATGAATGTCAACGAAGAAATACCTCTTGTTTATCACTATACTGATTCTGAAATTGTAGACATTGTTCTGAATCCTGATAAAAACAATGAAAATGATGAAGATAACAGTGATGAATATGAAACAGATGTAGCTGAAAGACTTACTATTGACAAGTTAATTGAGTTGTCGGGTGGATTAATCAAAGAGCTAGAGCAACGTACCTTCGCGACGGAACAAGAGCTAATGAATTTTTATTTGATGCATGAAAAGTTACACAGGGAAAGATCAAAACCCACGAAACAACTTCGCTTTGGATGAAATATTTAAAAAGATAGCCAAGAAGAATGTGTATCAGAGCCGATCCTACTAAATACTGCTAAGCCTGACAAAGCCCGACAAAACCCAACAAAGCCACACAAAGCCTGACAAAGCCACACAAAGCCTAACAAAGCCACACAAAGCCCCACAAAGCCAGATTTAAAAAGTATATTTATATTGTTAATTATATTGATGAATCGATTAACTTAGCCGAAAGACATATTTATGCAGATTTAAATGACCGAAAATTGGGCGACAAAGTTCGAAATCGAATAATGACAAAGTAATAACAAAGTCTCACAAAATCATATGTAAAATGTTTATTACTTTACAAATTGTTCTTTTAACTTATTATCGAAAGAAAATGCAATTTTTCAGTATATCCTAATCACGCAAAGCCAAATAAAGTCATTCAAAGCCTGATAAATCCTCACAAAGCCTGACCGAGTCATACAAGTCATATTAGTCAAGTGTATTTATATTGTAAGTTATATTGACGAATAAAGTAACCAAACTGAAAGATTAGTTTTCAACATCATTATGCCGAATTAAATAACCGAATAAAATTTGGCGTCAAAGTTTGAATTCGAATAATGACAAAATCGTATGTAAAATGTTTATTATTTGATAAATTGTTCATCTGCATGATTATCGAAAGAAAATGCAATATTTCAATATGTCCTAATTATACAAAGCCTGACAAAGTCACACAAAGCCCGACAAAGCCAAACAAAGCCTCACAAAGCCTGACAGAGTCGTGCAAAGTCATATTAGACAAATGTATGATGTAAATTATATTGACGAATAAATTAACCAAACGGAAGGACTAGCTTCAATATAATTATAAATAATGATAAAGTACTTATAAAGTTTGAACAAAACGATATTTGAAATGTTTGTTATTTTATAAACTGTTCATCTGACTGATTATCGAAAAACAGGTTGACAAACTCAGCAAACCTTTCTATGTTTCATAAGAAAGGCATACAAAGCCTGACAAAGTCATACCAAGTGATAATACAAATGTTTACTATTGTTGTATGGTGTTTTTGCCGCATAAATTGCAAAAGAAAAATGTTGGATTTACTACGCACACCATAATGAATGACTGGTAATTGGGAGACAAATTCCAAATTCACTGCATCTCAAAAAAGGCATATAGAGCATGACAGTCTTAACTGGTATGTTTATTATTTTAAAATGTCTAACTAAGAAAATTCAACCTCCATTTGGGAAGATATTTGTATAAACTTACATTAAACTAACAGTAATTAAATATTTTTAGAATGTTACAATAATGTACAAATAATGATAAGAAGAAAATGTTTGAGAAAATACATGATTTAATGTTTAATATAATTCACAAAAGTTATATATGATTATGAAAAAAAGAAATGCATATATCGCGATAAGACTTTACAGCTGTAAATCGGACTCGGTGTAAAATTAACAATCTGATCTCATTTTTTTTAAAATTGTTCTCGTATTATGAAATGTTTATTATTTTGAAATGTCTGTATCTGATAAAATGTCGTCAGAAATGGTTATTTTTTCCACTCAGGCACACAGTGTCATAAAGTGGCATAATAAAAATGTGTTTTTCAGTCTAAAAAGGTTGTTGATCATTACGTCAAATTGATATCCTACTTTCTCTGAGTCTTTGTTGCCCGGTACCTTGTTCTTTGGTTTGGTTTCTTTGCCAATTTTGGGGCTTTCAAGACAGTGTACATGCCGTCTGAGGACGTCACCGCAGTTGTTAATTTAATGTGGGATTTCTGCAAAAATGTCATGAATATATTGTCCTTTTCTTCCTGATATTTTGAATTCCATAATAATTTACTTATTTTACATCGCGAGAATTTTATGTTGAGGATATAGTTGCCTGTCCCGTACAGAGATCGGCGAAGGTCGACGAGCTGGACCTTGATCGGTTAATATACTTTTACTATGAGTTCGTTCGTTTTCCTTGGTTGCCAGTTTAGCAAGACCTTTAACCGGTGGTTCATGCTTTCCGTATTATTGTTAGTCAACAGCTGGTCGTCACCGGATACAACATGTTTTGCAATTTTCTCTTCAATGTATCTTTCGTAATATAACAAAAATTCTCCTTGTTTATTTTCATTTAGTTTAGTTTTCAAGATTCGGTTACGTTCGTCAAAAGTTGCTGAATCATTGGCTGGGGCAACACCATTTGATCCAAAGATCATGTCAGCGATACTTGTCCTCTCCTTAGTGGTTTTTTTTTTTTGGAATCTTTTCTGTCATTTGACGGATAAGATTGTCTTTGATGTGATTATTGTTCAAAGTCTTGTCAAGTACAGTTTTAAAACATAAAATAAAGTGTATCAACATTAAACTAATGAAGTTCAACTCAATTGTATTTTGCATATTTTAAAGCAAACATTAATACAATCAACATACTGCAAGTAATGCTTGCAACCTGTGTCGTAGGTAACTAAAAGTTTTTTTTAAATTGTACAAAGATTATTACACATAAACATTGCCAAGAATTTTACATAAAACCAGTTCAGAAACTGGAACAATGGAAATGATTAGCCATTTGTCGACATTAGACAAGCGTATTTCTAGTTCAATTTGCACAGCCTAGGTCAATGTTCGCTATTATCGCCATTTCATTTGCGATGTTAGTTCCGCCTTTGCAGGTTTTGGGCAATTTTGGATGGTTTTGGGTATGTTTTGGGTGGTTTTGGCCAGGATTTGGGTGAATCGTGCGGCCCTCCAATTAACACATACAAAACCTATTTCAAATATGATTTTGTCTGATTTTGTTATT